>CM060949.1:36762737-36785237 GCA_030765055.1 Mantis religiosa | reverse complement strand
ATAAATAAATAAATAAATAAATAAATAAATAAATAAATAAATAAATAAATAAATAAATAAATAAATAAATAAATAAATAAATAAATAAATAAATAAATATAAGTAAGTAAGTGAGTGAATGAATGAGTGAATGAGTGAATTCCGAGGGCTGTTCAATAAAGAATGATCAGACATTTTTTGACAACGTACGTTTTACTCATCCTCATAATTATGATGGTCCTTCTCAAAATAGTCTCCCCTGAATCCGATGCACTTGTCCTTAGCGTTTCTACCACACTTCAAACACACGCTGGAAACCATTTTTGAGAGATCCTTCAAAATCGCCTCCGCAGTCTTCACCATTGGTTCTGATGATAGATAATACCTCCCACGAAGGCGTTTCTTCAAGTTGGGGAATAGAAAAGGTCACATGGAGCTAAATCCGCACTATAGAGAGGGTGAGGGATGCACTTAACGTTGATTTTTTCGGGATATTCAGCAACAACATTGGCAATATGCGGCCACACATTATCGTGGTGCAGCATCCAGCCTGTTTCACGGAAATGTGGTCTTTTACGCATGATATGGACCTGCAATGTTTTCATTACATCCCTGTAGTATTATCTAGTTACTGATGTGTGTGCAGGTACAACATGCTGATAAACCATTCCATGAATATCAAAGAATGAGATGACCATATCTTTCCCAGCAGAAGCAACCACTTTTGCTGTTTCGGGGGTTGGTGATGAAGGAGATTTCCACGCTGAGCTTTGCTGTTTGCTCTCAGGATCAAAATGATGTAGCCAAGTTTCATCAGCAGTGATTACGTGTGAAAGAAACCCCGGATCTTCCTCTAACATCAACTTTAACTGCATTTTACCTTCATTGTAGCGGTAGGCGATACTGAACATGTCTGAACTTTCCTGGTTCTCACAGGCGGGAACCAGGAGTACCAACAATGAAACTGCTACGGCGTCTTTGTTTCACCCTAAGCTAACCGAATATAATAAGATTCAATTTTAGTGCGAAAAATGATGACCGTAAAAGGTTATGATCATTATTTGTTGAACAGCGCTCGTAAATAAATAACACACCCATCGTCTGACATGGTGAAGGGTAAACAAATTACACAGAGGCCAATTCGCTACTCGTTTGTTTTTGTAAGAAACAAGCACAAATTATCTTGATGGCGAAGATTATCAAGATTATCTTGATGTGGACCTTCAAGATTCACCGAGTAATATACCTTTACATTTGTATTCTTTTTATAACAAATTTACAACTGTATATTTATGTAGCTAAACAACCAGAATTTTATTCGTTGTTACTATCATGTATGAGGTTTCATCTTAGGCTTCTAGTAATTAGAGACAACGGATGAAACAGTTGGAGATTATGCATACAATATTTTATTTGGAATGTAGAAGGAACTTCGGAGTTAAGAAATAAGGAAAGCAATGCCGATAAAGAGATATTTATTGAAATGACTCTGACTAAGTAATATATTCATATTTTTGTATTCTTTGTTGTACAGAAAGTTTACAATAACACATTTTTGCTATTCCTCTCTGAGAAAAGAGTTCGTTTTAATCATGGTTATGCAGTTCCCCTTTTCTCCTTCATTTGAATATAAAACACGTATTTCCAAATCTGCTCTGAGTTTATAGTGCTGGTTAATTCTAACTTGTAGTCCTCAGGTTGAAATAATGGATAGCGTGTAGAGACTTCACAGTTGTTTAGATTAAAATTTTTCATTTGGATAAGACCCTGAAATCATATAAGGTTAACATTAGACTTAAATTTAAATTAAGGAAATATGATGTATGACAATCAAGAGTTTATTTGTTCTTCTATGGGCTATTGTTGTTATAAAACCTTATTCCAGTATATACTGCTTATTACTACAGATAAACATTATCTTATTGCTAAGATTCTAGCACGTGCAAGGGAACTGGAGAATGCAGTAGACTTTCAGCAACAGTCAAATCTCTGTGATGGGCCGATGGCTATGAAAATCTCTTCAACACTGGATGGCTAAAATATGAATGAACCATTAGCGGCTTCCTATTTAAGGAAAGTTTAAATTTTTTGTTAATTATGCTGACATCTGCCAAAATCGAATCAATGCCACATGTGCGCCAGAATTCTTCCCCGTTATATTTGTTTCTCCAAATGCCAACATATTGGGTCTCGAACTCGTTACTTTGGCATTTGTAGGGGAGTGCCAAACTAAATGATACACCAGAGTAAAGGAAAATTCCAACAAATGAGATAGAATATCTTCAAAATGGGCAAATACAGGATTGGTTAATCACATCTCCCGAATTTCTGTCCCCCCATGTCATCTCTATTATCACTTACATCATTTCTCAGCTGGCAGTCAGTCTCAGCGCAAAACTGTCGGCGGAATTCTCGGCGCTGCATGTCAGGATGAAAATCTCCTGGTAGAAACTTCCTCCTTCGATAGGACGGTTCTCTGTCTTCGGGTCGACCTAGTGGACTGTTTCCAGATCATGCTCCGTAGGGGAAGCGATATGTTCCTTTCAGTTGCTGTGGTGCGGGCGCTGCGGACCCTTAGCACTCGTGGTACCTCTGACGTTACTAGAGGAACCTCGGGCCTAGCATTCGAGCCCCTCTCTCTGGGAGTTGTTCGGATTGGGTTGGTCTCGGGGGCAGTGGTTCCCGATACCCGTGGGAATCGGGTACGCCTGCGTAGGGGATTGAGGAAAACCATTAATATTCCCGGGTACTAGCCTGCAGAGCTAGTAGAAGGTGTGCTAGATCGCCATGCGGCCCCACCGAGGTCATATCGGTAGCCTTCACGTTTGGTGTTGGCGCGATAAGTGGCGTAACCACTTCCATCCCGTGTTGTGTCCTTGTGACAGATGGGGGGCTTGTTAGTAACCCAGGTCTTGCCCTATGGAAAGCCCCACGGAGGACGCCGAGCGCCCTTTGGGACAGCTCGGATACTCCCTGGTTTAAAGAGGCCCGAGTCGTTGTCCTACGGGTGCAGGACTGATGGGAGTAGACCCTCTGGACTCAACAACAGTTTCCATATCATGCTCCATAGGGGAGGGGATACGTCCCCTTCAGCTGCTGTAGTACAAGAGCTGGGGGCCTCTTGCACTCGTGGTACCTCTTACGTCACCAGAAGAGCCTCGGGCTGAACATTCGAGCCCCTCCCGTAGGGGAATTGTTTGGATTGGGTTGGACTCGAGGGGGTAGTGAGTTCCCGACACACACGGGTAATTGGGTACCTCCGACCAGGCTATGGCTACCCGGAGGGTGTAAAGGGTTGCCTCATAAGTCCCGGGTGCTAGCCTGCTGAGCTAATAGAAGGTGTGCTAGTTCACCAGGCGGCCCTACCGAGGTTATTCGGTAGTCTTCCCTGCGAGGTTGACGCACGTAAGTTGGGTATCCACTTGCAACAGTCTTGACGTTGTTTTCGATGGGGTGCGCTTTTTAGACTCCAGATACTGCCCTATTGAAAGTTCTCCAGAGTTTCCATCAGTCCGGGTTGTGGAAGGTCGTGGTCTACGGATTTTGGGTAGATCCTTCACGCTTAATTGCTTCCAGATCATGCTCCGTAGGGGCAGGGATACGTCCCCTTCAGCTGCGGACCCCTAGCACTCGTGGTACCTCTGATATTACTAGAGGAACCTCGGGCCGAACATTCGAGCCCCTCCCGTAGGGGAGTTGTTCGGATTGGGTTGGACTCGATAGTGCACTGTGTTCCCGATACCCGTGGGTGATCGGGTACCGCCGACCAGTCTTCGAGTGCCCAGAGGGGGCAGAGGGTTGCCTAAGAAGTCCCGGATACTAGCCTGCAGAGACAGCATAAGTTGTGCTAGATCACCAGGCGCCCCCACCTGGGTTATTCGGTAGTCTTCCCTGAGTGGTTGACGCCCGAAGGGACGTATCCACTTCCATCCCTTCCTGACGTCAGCTGTGTGGGAGGGTTAAGATAATCAGATATCCTGTGGAAAGAGCCTCGGAATATCCATCGCTCCCGGATTGAAGGAGGCTTAGGTCTTTGGATTTTCAGGTAGATCCTTCACGCTTAACTGTTTCCAGATCATGCCCCATGGGCGAGGGGATCCGTCCCCTTCAGCTGCCGTGGTGCGAGCGCTGCGGACTCCTTGCACTCGTGGTACCTCTGACGTTACTAGAGGAACCTCGGGCCGAACATCCGAGCCCCTCCCGTAGGGGAGTTGTTCGGATTGGGTTGAACTTGAGAGGCAGTGTGTTTCCGACACCGGCGGGAGATCGGGTACCTCCGGCCAGTCTTCGGCCGTCTATAGGGGGCTGAGGGTTGCCTCAGAAGTCCCGGGTACTAGCCTGCAGAGCCAGTAGAAGGTGTGCTTGATCACCAGGTGGCCCCAGCGAGGTCTTCGGTAGTCATCCCTGAGGGTTTGACGCGCTTAAGTGGCGTATCCACTTCTACGCGTCTTGACGTTGTTGTTGATGGGGGGGGGGGGGCTTTTTAGACTCAAGGTATTGCCCCAAGGAACGCGTAGACCTCACGAAGCATGTTTCCAGATCACGGCGGGTGGATGTCGGTTGTGCTGGCCTGCAGGTGGAGTCAATTGTAGGGATCCTACCCTCTGACTTATCGTAACCTCTTGAGACGACCGCCCTCTGTCTCCTCTGGCTTCATCCTTTCACCCGGGGATGCCCCATTTGTGGCATAGGTACAATAGAGCAAGAATGGAAGGAACTCCGTACCGAATCCCCTCCGTACAGTAATTCAATCCAATCCAGCACTTCTTACATATACGGCACGAGATAGACATTTCTCATGTACTTCTTTTCCTGCTCAGGGAATTCTGTAACCATCGGCTTACCTCGCACCTTTGAAAAAAATAAATAAAATCACTCTACTTTTGCGGGAAACATTATACGCATACAATATTGAAACAGAAGCATTTTGTTTATCCAGTTTAGGCTATGCACTGATGGTATATTATGGAGTCAATTTACTCCTACATTACTATTCTTAGTTCTGCTGAAAGTTAAAGCTGAATGTGTAAATCTGTTACTGGGAACCGATGCTTTCAGGTTATTTATAAAGCACTGGAAACTTTTGAAAAATAGTTTTGGGCTTACCACGAGCTTCACAAAATAGAGTGGCGCAAGCACAATTGGGATGAATGGAAACTAGAGGGACAATTGTGGAAAGAGTGTTAAAATATTGGGCGAGAATTAGCAGTTTAGATGAGCAGAATATTATGCGTCAATGCTTGATAGTACAGGAAAGGATAAATAAGAAAGATTCATGGCTAAATAAGATAAAGGAAATGATGTTAAAATAGGGTTTGGTGTCATGTGGGAAAACCAGGAATTATTGCAAAGTGGATTTTGGAAAGAACTTAGGTTAAGAACGGAAGATATTGAAAGGCAAGAAATGTTTGGAAGCTTCACCTTGGAAAGCTCACTGGCAATTTATAGACAGATGAAAGTGATGTGGAACAGAGAAAAATACATTTGTGATAAAGCAGGAAGAGAAGGCTTTGCATGGGCCAGAACAGGGGTGGGAAACTGAAGGGTTTGGGAAGAGAGAGGAATCTGGAGAAATGCCCATTATATCACAAAAGAGATAAAGAAGGGATTTTTTGAAGAAACTGGGTTGCTTAGGGAGAAGATAGGTAAAATAGAATGGGCAAGGCTACCAAAATATCGGGTTGTCTCATAAATTCGTTATACTTCTTACGTGTTTACGACTAAGATCTCCTGAGAACACTGCATGCCCCCATTACTTTTACATAAAAGAAGTTGCCTACCAATATGGGGTTTGTTTACAAATACAATAATTGATAAGAATGCTATGAACACAAACCAAAGCAACCTCACGGCCAAAGGTAAGTAGGTCAACTTATGTAAGAATTGGTAACCAAACCTCAGTGCGAGTTTTTGGATGCAACAGTGTGGAGTTGTAACTTGTGAATGTTAATATGGAAGGCAAGAAGGAACATTTTCGACATTTAATGCTGTTTTATTACCTTAAAGGTAAAACCGCCTCACAAACTCAACGGAAAATTTGTGCTGCTTACGGAGAGGATGCAGTGACGAATCGGACATGTCAAAAATGGTTTACTCGATTTCGAGCTGGGAACTTCTCTGTGAAATACAAACCTCGTTCTGGACGACCTGTGGTTACGGATGAGGAAAGGATAAAGGACATGATTACGAACAACCCCAGAATAACAACTCGGGAGGTAGGTCAGGTGCTAAACTTATTTCATGCAACTGTAGCCAGGCACCTAAAGAAACTTGGTTACGTAAATCTTCGGGATGTATGGGTTCCGCACGAACTGAGAGAACAAAATTTAGTTCAGTGCATTTCCATCTGTGAGGCATTGATAAGACGCTATTAAGCTGCCCCTTTTCTGAAACAGCTGGTTACAAGAGACGAGAAGTGGATTGTGTACAACAACATCCGAAAGAGAAAGTCATAGCGTAAGAAAGGGGAACCACCACTCTCAATTTCTAAACCAGGGCTTCATCCTGAGAAGATTATGCTGTGCATTTGGTGGCACTGGAAAGGGATTATTTATTACGAATTTCTTCCTCCTGGGGAGACCATCAATTCAGAGAAATACTGTTCTCAGTTGGATCGTCTGAAGGTTGCCCTACGAGAGAAAAGGCCAGAGTTAGCATCTAATGGTGGAGTCGTCTTTAACCAAGACAATGCCAAACCACACACTTCTATGGTAACTCGTCAGAAATTACGGGATTTCGACTGGGATGTGTTACCTCACTCGCCTTATTCTCCAGACATTGCCCCATCCGACTATCATTTATTCCGATCCCTGCAAAACTTCCTTAATGGCAAACGCCTTACTTCCTTGGAGGATTGCAGACTCGCCGTAGAAGAGTTCGTCAACCAGAAAACTGCAAGATTTTGGAAAAATGGACTTGATAAGCTTTCTGAGAAATGGAGATATGTTGTTGATAATAATGGTGCATACTGCACAAAATAAAGTTTGTTTTGAACAGTTCATTGCCTTGTTTACTTTCGATGACCTTGCGTATTAAAACAGATTACCCCTAGATAATTAGGTAACTTCGTTGCCGTAGTTGATATGCGGGCATACAGTGCAGGCGTTCTTTGTCGTAAACACGTAACAAGAATCGAACGAATTTATGAAACAAACCAACATATTTAAGTAATGAAGTTAATGGATGTAAAATTTAGCAAAAATTTTAATTGAAATTGTGAACTTTTTGGGCCAAGTAAGAGGCAAATGGTTGAGGAAGATAAGTAAATATGACGAAAATGAAGATGAAGTTATTTTAGATAAGATACCAATAGAGAACCATTAGCTCAACCTCAGAGTTTGAGTCTATTGCGCCCAAGGGAACCAACAACTCAGTGTAGTAATAACTGTGTAAATTTGTAACTGAAATGGAAATACAGATTATTAACTTACTATAAAGCACTGGCATGTTGCCAATAAATATAAGTTTACATTATCTGCTGTGTGTGCTTGTAAAAACTGTAGTTTGTATAGTACCGGCAGGAAATTATATTTGCTTACCTTAGATAATGGACATTCTGTAGGAAAATTGGAGCTATCTCGAATACATGGCCACATTACACTTTCGTTTTCCAATAATTTGCAGCAAGCATCTTCGGGAATCTGATATATAATTATATACTCTCCAGTAACTGCTTTTTTGAATAGTTTTCCTTGGCACTGAAAAAAATAAAGTATTATTTAGGGTTGCTTTTGAAAATAATGCGCTTTTAAGAATATAAAATGTGCATTGATATATTTACTAAATCTAGTGCAACTGTTGAAAAGTAATCTAAATTCACACTATGTAACTTATAATATTTGAAACACTATCTAGCCTAGAAAAGAATGGAGCAATAAAACATTTTAGGATCAAGTAAATTATTCTTCGCGTAACTGTTTGTTCCAAGAAGTAGATTATTCAGAGTATGGCAGAATATACAGCGTTCTTTACTTGAAAGCCAATGGAGCGTCTCTCGAGACCTTGCTGGATCTCCCTTGTGCTGCCGTTGTGCGCGGGGCTATTATATCTCTCACGCTAATCTCTGTTTCATATAACCTTGCCCCGCTGACATGTATCACTCCGCGTGCAACTACCTTCCCCCTCACCCTAACTGGCTAATGCTTTCGCACCATAGGCCATCGGCGGTGCCTTCCCATCACATTTAAACCTGCGGTAAGCGTCATAATAATTACCAGGAACATAGATAAAATCATACAAATAAGGTAATGAAGGCATGCAAAAATACAAGTTTATAGTGAAACTGAACAAGTTGAAACTGAATGAATGAGCAATGAAACTGAAACAAGTTTATAACGAAAGGCCTTCGGCCTTTTCCACTGGGATTTTTTAAACCAGCACACATACTTTGCAAAAATGCTTTTGTTTCAGTCTTAGAGGTCGTGTCACGCCATACTTGTGTGTCCTCCATTCACCCAAGTCTCGTCAGGGTAGTATATTTTGCGATTTGCATCCCGGTAGAGTCTGATTGTCCTTAAATAATGTCTTCGCCACACATCAATATCGCCTCTGTCTCTTAGCACATTTTCTTGCCTCGTTTGTCATTCACAAACCCCAGCTGTATAAGCAATATATACCGTGCATCATACTGGTATCCGCCTTGCCACAGGAGCTTTCCGCACCACTCGAGTCGACTGCCTGTATGCAGACTCAGGCGAATCTCCACTCCATATTCGTCGCTCGCTGTTACTCTGCTCATACGTCTCGAAATTGGCCAGTTACCCCAATCATCCTTGTTTCAAACCAGTCTGTGTCCAGATTTAGTCCACCGTTATATGCGCCCTGGTTCTCGGACACGCCCCATGGGAATAAGATTTCGGGATCTCCTACATTCGCATGGCCTCCGAATGCCTCGCGTGGAGAGGTCGTCCATCAGCCCTTATCCTGCTTGGCAGCTCGATCGTGCGCAGTTCGATCTCGCTCTTTCCAGCAACTCTGGACTCGGTACTCCACATTCGGGGTTCCAACAACTTTTTGCCGAACTACTGGGCCGTTACCCTATGTTCCGGTCTATACAGACGGTTCTCAGTTAGGTAGCACTACGGGTTGCGCGTTCTTCATTAACTGTGAGGCTCATAAATTTCGCCTTCTGGACTCCACTTCGGTCTTCTCAGTAGAGCTGTATGTCATCTTCTATTTGCTCCTTTTTATTTGCAAGTTAGCTCCTGGCTCTTTTATTGTTTGCACTGACTCTCTAAGTGCTCTTCAGGGTTTGCAACAGCACACTGCCGCTCACACCCTTGTTTCAAAACTACAGGCCCAGATCTCGCAAATGCTCAGTCGCGGATACCATTTTGTTTTTACTTGGACCCCAGGCCATATGGGGATTTCCGGCAACGAGGAGGCGGACGCGGCTGCTAAGTCTGCTTGCCGTTTGCGCCGGAGTTTAACAACTACGGTGCCATACCAGGATGTGCAACGTTTTTTCCGTCGCCAACTCCTATCTGCTTGGCAGCAATCCTGGACAGCTTTGGAAGGCACACAACTCCGGGCAATAAAGGAGAGCGTACAACCCTGGCCAACTTCCTGCAGGGATAACCGGTGAGCCGAGGTGATACTCACCGGGCTGAGAATTGGACACACACGAGCGACTCATGGACATCTGTTAAGAGGGGAACCGGCCCCTGTGTGTGCTCCGTGTGCAGTACGCCTCACTGTGCGGCACGTCTTGCTTGATTGCCCGCAGTACGCCCGCGTTCGCCAGTCTTTGGGCTTGGGGAATAACTTACACGGTGTTTTAGGTGACGACCCAGTGGCCGTGGATAAGGCACTGCGGTTTGTTGCTAAAATTGGTTTTAATAAGCAAGTCTGACTTGTATTTTATATTTATTAATTTTAGAGACTTTAAATTATTAGTTTTTAGATGGTTTTTATGTCCTTTTAATGGTTGAATGTTTTTATTTTATTTTACCTTTTTAGCTAAATTTGTGTAGGTTTTAGGTTTTAGTATTGACTTCGGGCCCAAATGACCTTGTTGTCAACGGGCACTAAAACACCACACACTCACTCACTTACAGACTAGATTTGCTGAAATTTGGTAAATCTGCATCCTTATTTACAGCAGACGAAATGTTATTTATGTTAGGGAGTTCGCTTCTAAAGAAAACATTATGCACATGACGATGCACAGCACTTTTCACGAACTTATCGCATTCTCTGAGTACGCGCTTTTGTTTATTCCTGCTTTTGCCTGAAGTGATAAGTTTTCCTGTTGTCTCAACTTCATGTCGCAATGTTCCTAGGACCTAACACTCACACCTGTAAGTTCAGAGCACAGCTGTTCGACTTCTGTCACTGACAAAGACGGATTGTTTTCTGTGAGTGCATTAAACACATGCACCACAATTCTTTTTTCGCCGCTTTGTAAAGATTTACCCTTGCGATGCTTCAGCGAAAAACTGGCGATAGACTCTGCCATTATACATATAATAAGTACACCGCAATAAACGATCACAAATAGTTTAGCTCTCGTACTCGGTACAGTACACCTTCGAATGGCAATATATGACTAATCCAGTTCAAAACAGGTCAGAGATAAAAGGCATATAAACAAATATGTCACCACTACCGCTAAGGCACGTGTCATCTGAAAGGCGGCTTGAAAGCAAAGGAACCTCCTCTTTACTTCATTTGAGAATTAACATGCATTTCAGATAAATCAGCTCTGTTGCGTAATATATTTCATTCAAACAGTTACGAACATATAAATTTGACAATTCCCTTCCAACATATAAATATATATAACCATGTTAAATAACGAACTAATTTCAACCGCACAACAGTCTGTACCACAACAGCAGTCAATGAGAGGGTACTAGGTCACGTGACCGTTAAGAGATACGGAGCAAGCTTATGTGAAGCAAGGATTAGTTTAATCTTGCTGTAAACAAGAAGCAGGAGCTGACACAACTCGCCACGTGTTAGACGCCATATGCACGCACATAAGTTTTGCAACCTAGCAGTATATATAGAAGCGCTAACTTCTAAAGCACCACACCCCCGCTGACTGCCCCAACTTCCACTTTAGAGGCCGAAGGATAGAGTGGACTAATTCCATCAAGTACCTGGGCGTTCAACTTGATAGAGGCCTAACTTTCCGCGGACACATCAGGGAACTATCAGCACGGGTACAGGGGGCTATTGCCTCTCTGTACCCAATGCTGGGTTCGCGCTTGATGCCAGTACGCTTAAAGCTACACCTCTTTCGAGCGCTGATAATCCCACTCATGTTGTACGCCTGTGAAATCTGGGGCATGGCTGCAGATAGCTGGATAGCATACCTTCAGCGTGCACAGAATAGAGGACTCCGATCCATCTATTCTGTGGGCCGTTCTTTCCCCGTGAGGTTGCTTCACGAAGCTCCTCTTTTCCCATACGTGGAGGACGAAATTAGGCGCCGGGCGACAAAATTTTACGCTCAAATTCCAGCTCACAGAAGCGCCCTTGTTCGGTCTCTAGGAGATTACGACGCTACGAGACGCCGCTTTAGGCTTTACCAGGTACCCCGAATGGCATGCGGGCACCCGAGCTAAATTTCAAAATCTCCAAATGAGCTGTTTGGCTAGAAAATTTACCCCACTTTAGCAAAATAAAACACCAGGGTGTAAACAAAAAAGCGGTTTGGCATCCTGTACAAAATTAAAGAGGGGCAAAAAGCTACCTCATTAAATTGCCTCAACAAAAAGTCCCACATCATCCTGTAACCATCTAAATTATCAACCTGCGGTCAGACACAAAACCTAGGTGGGTACGCAGCAAAAACGTCTGGCTGTTAACAACCTGTCAGTATTCGACTTGGACTTTGAGACAATAAATAAATAAATAAACAGAGTTGGGTTACACATTAACTTATTAAACCAATGAGTTGCTTCATTTCTGAAAAAATAATCATGAACCTTACTGTGTATAACACTTTTCGTAAAATCGTCGTATTTCTCCACGCGCTGTTTGCCTTTACGGGATTTTCCTGGAAAACTATTTGAGCTTTCTGTCTTAGCATGAATAGTATTTATTAGAGACTGATTAAGTTGGCACAGGTCACACGCCACATGGGGGAATGAAATACAACACCGCAGGACTCCGATTGGTTTTTTTTAATTTACGTCCTCCATCGTTAAGTCATATCGGACGATGAATGAAATGGGTGAAATGATGCACAAATGAGCCCAGGGTCCACAGAGCTTAGAGTTACCCGACATTCGTCTTTCAGGATAAGAGAAAGCCCCGGAAAAACCTTATCTAGGTAACTCACCTTGAGCAAGATTTGAACTCGGGACCTCTTGAACTTGAGGCAGAGACGCTACCGAGGCAGGACTCCAATGGGTTGCTCACCTAGTAGCGTTCAAGGACAAACATCATCCCATTTTAAACACATAATAGTAAGACAGTCAAATCACAATTAGATTAATCTTGCGCAGATGATAATGATGTGTATAAGGGCGCTCAACTATGGCGGTCATCAGCGCCCTTACAAAAACAAGTCATGGCAAAAGCCAGATATAACAATTCCCAAAAGCTATTTTAGTATAAATAAAACTATTAAAATTGCACACACACACACACACACACACACACACACACACACACACACGCACACACACACACATATATATATATAAGAAGAAAACGAAATATCAATCAAAACTTACTAAAAATTTCCTTCACTAAATCCTAAAGTGTAATCTAGAAAAGAATCTAAATACCTTCTCCACTACTGCGTTATCATCCGCTAGCATTTCTGCAAAGCTGGCCGCCAGCTGCAGAGACGTCCTAAGGTCTGCTAGGTGAAAACCCTAGCAGCACGTGTCGTACAGACAACGCTTCTTTGCAAAACGGACACAGTGGAGAAGGCTCCTTTTTAAAAAGAAAACTATGAGTAAAAAAGCAGTGCCCAATACGCAACCGAGCCAAATTCACCTCCTCGCGACGAGATGACCGACAAGAGGTAACCTAGGGAATCGGAAGTTCTTTCACAGATCTAAGTTTATTATTGCGGAGAGCGGACCACTCTTCCTGCCAGCAGGTTTGCACAGCTCTCCGCAATACGGCCCTAAAATCTTCCGATGTCAGAGATGGTACTCGAACCCTGGGTTTCATGGTAGCCGTCTTGGCTGCCGAATCCGCCATTTCATTCCCCCGTAAGCCTACGTGACCAGGGATCCATACACACACCACGCTAACGCCAGAAGTGTGTAAAACGTGGAGGGCATCCTGTATACGCTGCACAATAGGGTGGTTGTTGTACAGCTGCCGTAGGTTTTGAAGTGCACTGAGGGAATCACTCAGGATTAAGCAGTCCCCCAACTTTCGTCAACGTACGTGTAAAATGGCCCGGTATATTGCATAGAGCTCTGCAGTAAAAATGGAAGTGCTAGTGTGGAATCCGAATGTATACGGTTCGGTTCCACACACGTAAGCACAACCAACACCATTTGAGTTCTTGGAGCCATCAGTATAAATTACAAAATGGTCCTCATATCGCGATAAAAATTCTAAAAAGCATGTGGGCATACTGGACTTATACATGGTAGATTTATCATATTGGGCCATGCCCACATCAACGTGGGACGCTCTGCACAACCAAGGAGGGTATGTTCTCTCCCCCCTAGGATACATCTTGGGCATTTCAGTATCAAGATGTCTAAGTAGCTCCCGGAAACGAAAACCAGGTGGCTTTGGTTTAATAGAAGTGTTCCTATAACGCACGACCATGAAGGTGTTAATGAACGGCGTAAACGATGGATGTGTGGGTATGCAATTAAGTCCACAGCCATAATTTGCTAATAACATGTTGCGCCTGTACTGCAGAGGAGGTTCTGCAGGCTCAGCATACAGGCTTATAACTCGGCTTTTTGGAAGTGCCCCAACTACTATACGTATGCCACAATTATGGACTGTGTCTAATCTCTTCAGCACAGATGGTCGTGCTGAGCCATAAATGATACTACCATAATCTAATTTGGAACGGATGAGTGCGCGATAAAGTTGCAATAACACTGTACGATCCGCTCCCCACGATTTTCCACTTAGTACCCGCAAGATATTTAGAGATCGCTCACATCGTGCTTTCAGTTGTGCTATATGCGACGAGCAACTAAGTTTTCTATCAAATATCACTATATTTTCCATCTCTGATTATTCCTGCATTATGTTTAATTGAGTGTTTACCTTATCATCAAATTTGCTTTGCTCATTATGTTGTGGTTGCAACTTGGTACTCCTAACCTTAATTACCTTAGTCATACCGTATATTCCTTTGAGAAGTTAGTCTTTGTTATTCAACTTCCTTCACTAACTTTGCCTATATTCTCTAACAAAATCACTTATATAGTTTTTGTTTGTTTGTTTTTGTAATTTACCTCCTCCAACTTTGAGTCATATGGGATGAAGAGTGAAATGAGTGAAATGATGCTCAAATGAGTCCAGAGTCCATCGAGCTTAGAGTTACCCGAAATTCGTCTTTCAGGATAAGGGAAAACCCCGGAAAAAGCCTTATCCAGGCTTATCCTGACCGAGATTCGAACTGGGGCTACCATCTACGCTACTGAGGCGGGCACTAATATAGTTTCTTTATATATTGTTCTTTCGTATGTTTCCCTTCATACATTGCATATTAATGATAAATATGTAAACTAGTTCCATTCATGTAGCCTTCTGTATTAACTGTACACTGTTTAAGGCGCTTAATTTACAGTTGTAACAGTATTTTTGGGTTATGTTCGGAGGAATTATGAATTTAAATATGTAAAAATGTATGTAATTATGTGATTGGCCGAAATAATAATTATATGACGTAATATGACGTAATGTGGTGACGTGCCATTGGATCGGCCAATCACAAAATTAAGTAGAAGTAACGATAGTTACGATAAGTCAATAATCTTTAGGAGGAAGATATGTTCTTCAGTCTTGTTAAGTTACGATAAGTCAATAATCTTTAGGAGGAAGATATGTTCTTCAGTCTTGAATAGTGACGGTAAATCAATAATCTTGTTTTAAAGAGAAAGAGATTTTTGTTGTAATGGTGGAGTGTGATGTATACCGCTGCAAGAACAAAAACGTTTTATGTTATAGTTAGAATCCGTTTAAATACAACAAACTAATGAATGAATATATCACACAAATTTTCTCGTGGAATTCGATTCATACTTCAAAATATTCATGAAAGTGAACATATGAAGATAATTTTGGAGCCGACGTTGGCGTGGATGTCTTGTACAGGAGGATCCAAGAAAGAAATAAGAATTAACATTACATGATTCAAATTTCCGTTAGTTATAGTTATAGTTCGAATCAGTACAAAAATCACAAAGTAAGAATTCATTGAAATGTTTGAAGTAACCTGAAATAGACTAGTAAAATAATTTCAAGACAGTTAATTAATATAGTTGTACACATCACCTCCAAAATTGGCATTTCCGTGGGATCTGTGCACACAATCCTGCATGAATATATGAAAATGCTTAATCGGCGATCTTCGTATATACAAATTCCTGTTACACAGTTTGCCACCATTGATCGCTTTGAATTTATATCACGTATATTGTAACAGCTCGCAATTACATTTTCTAGGAATGAACGTGACTTGTATTAACAAGAGAAGTATAATATTTGTATTTTCATTTCAACAGAGCGCTCAGCTTCCCTACTTACAGTCGTAAGTGCTGGCATTATTTGATACCTTTCTGACTTTAATACCAGGGGTTGTCGTTAAGGTTTATCACCCGGAAGTTTTAATGGTAGAGTGATGATAATTTTTCAGTGTAATCATTTATCCGGGAGTTTCAGTGATTTGAGGTTTTTTTTTTTTTTTTTTTTTTTTTTTTTACAGTGAGTGCCAGAAGTGACTGAGGTGTAAGATGGAGAAAATTGAGGATCGTAGTTTGATCAAGTTCCTGCATTTGAAGGAAAGAACTGCCCGGGAAACCCCTGGTGAGATGACGGCTGTTCGTGGAAATGATTACTCATCGTATGACACTACTGTGAGGTGGAAAAGGAATTTTCAAACTGGTCACATGTCCCTGACAGATGAGCAAGAGCTGGTAGACCGTCAGTGATAGACGACGATGCTGTCACAGTGAAGAAAGTGGAGTGTTTAATACTGGAAGACAGACGAGAAACCATTCAAATGATCATTAATGAGACTCAGCTTTGTTATGGTAGTGTGTGGAAAATTATTCATGACGAATTGCACATGTCTAAGGTGGATTCCACGTTTGCTAACCCCTTTCCAAAAGCAAACACGGCGTCACCTTTCAAGACAGATGTTGATGCTGTTGGAATGGATGAAGTTCTCTCTCTCTCTCTCTCTCTCTCTCTCTCTCTCTCTCTCTCTCTCTCTCTCTCTCTCTCTCTCTCTCTCTCTCTCTCTCTCTCTGTCTCTCTGTCTCCCTCTTTTGTTGATCATCTGGTAACCATGGATAGATCCTAGATATATCAGTATGATCCACATACAAAAACCATGAGCATGGAATGGAAACATGCCGATCTGCCGCCCGCCTCGGTAGCGTAGGTGGTAGCGTGTCTTTCTCACGTTCAAGAGGTCCCAAGTTCGAATCTCGGTCAGGGTGAGTTACCTGCATAAGGTAAGGATAAGGGGTTTTCCCTTATCCTTGAAGTGGAACGTTGGGTATCTCTAAGCTCCACGGACCATGGACACATTTGAACACAATTTCATCCATTTCATTCACCGTCCAATATGACTTAATGTTGGAGGACGTAAAACTACAAAAAAAAAAAAAAAAAAAAAAAAAAAAATAAATAAAAAAAAATGCCAATCTCCGCCCCCCTCACAAAAAGATAAAGGTGCAAAAGTGAGCTGGGAAGGTCATGCTTTCAGTTTTCTGGGACTGTCGTGGTCATCTTTACAGATTATCTTGCCAAGGGTCACACCATCACTGACAGAGTATACTGCACTCTTCTGG
The DNA here is from genome assembly GCA_030765055.1 of Mantis religiosa. Taxonomy (NCBI): domain Eukaryota; kingdom Metazoa; phylum Arthropoda; class Insecta; order Mantodea; family Mantidae; genus Mantis; species Mantis religiosa. The sequence continues at coordinate 36,768,297 of CM060949.1, read as the reverse complement.
ACAAGTTACGAGTAGCTCTGATTAAGAAACGACGCGGTATGCTCTCCAAAGTTGTTCGTCTTCTGTCTGACAATGCCTCCGCGTAGGGGAGGGGATCCGTCCCCTTCAGCTGCCGTGGTTCGGGCGCTGCGGACCCATAGCACTCGTGGTACTTCTGACGTTACTAGAGGAACCTCGGGCCGAACATCTGAGCCCCTCCTTCGGGAGTTGTTTCGGATTGGGATGCTCTCGAGAGGGCAGTGTGTTCCCGATACCCATGGGAATCGGGTACGTCTAAGGACGGGGTTGAGGGAAGCCATTAATTCTCCCGGGTACTAGCCTGCAAAGCTAGTAGAAGGTGTGTTATATCGCCAGGCTGCCCCACCGAGGTCATATCGCTGGCCTTCACCTTTGATTTCGGCGCGCGTAAGTGGCGTATCCACTTCCATCCCGTCTTGTGTCCCTGGACCAGATGGGGGGGGCCCTTGTTTGTAACCCAGGTCTTGTCCTATGGAAAGCCCCACGGAGGACGCCGAGCGCCCTTTGGGACAGCTCGTATAACTCCCTGGCTGAAAGAGGCCCGGGTCTTGTTCCTACGGGTTCAAGACTAATGGGAGTAGAACCTCTGGACTCAACTCAACTGTCTGACAATGCACCAGCTCGTTCATCTCAAGTTGCAGTTTACAAAACAAGGGAATGTGACTTTGGGACTTGACAACATCCCCCTTATTCGCCCGATCTCACACCAAGTGACTTTTTCCTGTTCCCGGAAATGAATCTGTGACATGGTCGCCGATTTGGCAACACAAATGACGTCATTAATGTAGTGGAAGAGCGGTTTAATGCGATTTCTGCAGACTTCTACAATCAAGATGATCGGAAGGTCAAGAATGGCTGGGAAAATGTGTAAATCTGGATATTGACTACGCAGAGAACTAACAAGCAAATGTCAACACAAACTGTCTATCACATTTTTAAAGGGTGATAATTAGAACTTTACTACACCCCCTCATACGTTAGACATTTCAGTACTTGGCAATGTTAACCTAACTTATTCAACATACCAGGCATATAATCTTCTGTTATTACTTGATTAAAACTAGCTTTACAATTAGGTATACTCCATAAAAAGTATTCATTCATCTACATATTAATCCCTCATATTCACTTACTTTATACATAGCATATACTCCTATACTCTTTATTTGAGCCATATTGCCCTTTTTGTAGAATTGATTTTTTATTTCTTTATTCCTATACTTTCAGATAGAAAATCACCAGAATTTCTACACAAAACTTACCATGGCATTGTCTTGATCCATATCTTGCAAGAGAGTCATGTTTAGATCAAGCATTTTGCCATATCTGTTTACCTTCTTTAATGTGTATGATACATTTGTCAGCCAGTTGGGATTTAGCTCCGGTGTCTCCATATTAACCAGCCAAAATTCACGAGACTGAAACTAAAATAGTTCAAAATTAGCAAGTAATTAAGCATAGAATTATTGTTGTTTATTTAAACCTGACAACTTTGAAGCTGTGTGTGTGTGTGTGTGTGTGTGTGTGTGTGTGTGTGTGTGTGTGTGTGTGTGTGTGTGTGTGTGTGTGTGTGTGTGTGTGAGTGAGTGTGGAGGGGAGGGAGTGAATGAGAGTGACAGAACAGCAAAGCTAAGGAAGGGCGTGTTAATATTAATTTACGCATTTATCTTTCAAGTATAAATATGACTTTTTATATTTCCACCTTCTGTGTGAAAAAAAATTACTTAAACATTCTCAGAAACGACTGGAAAGGTTTACTTACATAGCAGTTTCTCAATAAATAACAAATATAATCGACAGGTGGAATTTTCTCTTGATAGGTTGTGAGGTATTTTTAAGTAAACTGTTAGAGTTTGATAAACCATTTCTACACCAAAAATAGAAAGCTCATTAACTTTAAAGAGAGTCGATTAATGACACTAAACAACACTTACTTTTAAATTTTTCCGGAACATGTTTCTGAGACTTTGCCTCTATCATCAGCCGGCTCTCGACTGGTTCTCATTGGTGTAGTTGACGATATTTGTCACAGGTCTCCTCTGGTGGCGGTTCAAGGAACTTGCTGAACAAATATTTCTGGGGGATGTCGAAATTGAATACTTTGTTCCTATTTTTTGAAATGAATATTTGTTCCTATGTGAATAGTTCTTGTTTTCCTGATGTATGTTTTAGTAGTTTTGGTTCTGGATTTATGTTGTGTTTTTTTTCCCAAAACTGCGTGGCAGCTGCTGATTGTTCTAATTGCTTATATTTTATGTTTCTAAAGAGTTCCTTTGCTCTTGTTTCTAAATTTCTTTTGGTTTTTCCAATATAAATTTGACTACAGTCATTGCATTCAATTTGCTATATACCAGATTTTTTGTTAGATGGAATGGCATCTTTGATGTTTGAGCAAATTAGGTTTTTTAAGGAGAAATGGTTGACTGGTGCTAGTTGAATGTTTTGTTTTTGAAGACTTTTTTGAATTTATCAAAGGCCCATGGATGGTAAGTGAATTTTTTGAAAATCATATTAGTTTCTGTATCTGAGAGGGTTGTGGTTTCCTTTAGTAGCTTCTTCTTTTTTGCTATGTTCACTTTATTGTGCACTAATGATTTGGACAACTACAACGTCAACTACACTAATGAGAACCAGTCAAGAGCCGGCTGATGATAGAGGCAAAGCCTCAGAAACATGTTCCGGAAAAATTTAAAAGTAAGTGTTGTTTAGTGTCATTAATCGACTCTCTTTAAAGTTAATTTATCATAACAACACTGTTTTCAACACTTCCAAGAAAGAAAGCTCATTGTTTAAAATATAATTTATTTTGGAGCATATTCTACTGTTTCAGTTTGAACTACAATGTGACATCTGAAAAACGTACTGAAAACTTTCCATTTATTTTTTGTCATATGAGTTCAGAAGTTTAGGTTAAGAGCGATATAAACCAGAAGTATCATCCAGGGTAAGAAAATTGTGTGCCTGAGGGTGGAACAGGTCGCGCCATTGCCAGGTTTAGCTATGAAAGTTATTGTTTAATGTTTTTATTCACATTTTCAGCAGATCTATTATCAAGGAAAATGACCGAGTCTACAAATAACTCTAAGTATAACACTGGATAATGCATCTTATTTTTACGTTTATTTCTAAACTTTCAATTGATTTCAGTCTGCTAAAACATGGCAACTATATATGGAGAAAATGATTGTCACGTATCTATCAACTTTGTTCTAAGTTCGTCTTGTTCAGGAGCAAATAGTTGGAGGTTAAAGAGTAGTAAAGTGCGTTAAGTAATGATTGTTCTTTCAAATTAACCCATTCAATTATTTACTAACAAAATGACAATTGTAATTTACGTCCTTCGACGTTAAGTCATATCGGACGGTGAATGAATTGGATGAAATGATGCTCAAATGAGTCCAGGGTCCATGGACCTTAGAGTTACCCGACATTTGTCTTTTAGGATAAGGGAAAACCCCGTAAAAGCCTTATCCAGGTAACTCACCCTGACCGAGAGTCGAACTCGGGACCTCTTGAACCTGAGGCAGACACGCTACCATCTACGTTACCGAGGCGGCGTCGGCTCCAGATTGTTATAGTATGAGAAGTGTTTCAAGAAAGTTTACTTCGGATGAACCGACAATGTTCTAAGTATTACAAATATTTCAAAAGCAGGAAATAACACAAATGCAAAATTCTCTATAAAAGACGCATTATATGAAACATCAGGAGTCACTCTAGCTTGTTTCACTACAATCTCTGGTAGGGAAAACAAATGCTAGCGAAGTGGAGACATCATTAGACCTAGGAAAGAAAGACCGAATGATCACTGGAAAATCTGCCTGCATATTTATGATGCATTTACGCGGATAGCCATAAGAAAATGATTTATTAACTTTGGTGCAAGTAAAAGATCTGGCGAACTTAGATGAGCTGTTTCTAACATATCGAAGACTGTGTTGTGTAGATTACTTCTGGAAATGGGATATAAAATTATACAATGGAAACGTGATGCTCTAATTATTACTGCCGGCGAGGCCATTATTGCACAGGACATGGATAATGAGAGAGTAATTGAAGAGAAAAGATGGGAAGAAGAAGCCGGTCTAGTAGAAGGCTCTAGTAGAACGTTAAGTCATATCGCACGAGGAATGAAATGGGTGAAATGAAGCTCAGATGACTCCGGGGTCCATGGAGCTTAGAGTTACCTGACATTCGTCTTTCAGGATAATGGAAACCCCGCAAAAACCTTATCCATGTAACTCACCCTGACCGAGATTCGAACTCGGGACGTCTTGAACGTCAGGACGACACGCTACCATCTACGCTACCAAGGCGGGCAACGAAGAGAGGCATGGATATTGCTGAAATAATACATGTGATGAAGGAGAAGGAGCCCGTTAGGTTCTGTTTTATAACATTGTTTAAATTAATTGGTTTTTTTTTTTTTTAAATTTACACAAAGAGTTGAAATATTTAATTAAAGATTATTGTTTTCTGTTTTAGTTCTTGTAGAAAGTGATTTGCTTCTTCTTTTTTCAATTTCATCGTTAATAAATCAAGTGTTGATGGAATGAATTGAAAACTACGGAAGAAAGAAATGACTATGAGATTTAAAATAAATTTAATAAATTTTATAAATTTAAAATTATTTATATAGTAATTTAATAAAAAGGTGATGAAGTGAATTAAAAACATTAATTTATTAAATTAGTGTCAAATTGCATATATATTAACAAAATGGTCCTTCCGAATACGACGTTGAAGCCTCGATCACCAAAGCTAGGAAAGGGAAAGCTGTAATACAGCAAGCGTCAGATAAGCCTACCGCTACAACCTACATCCCGTTTACCGGCAATCTATCCGGCAGAACCAGCAGAAGTCTCACCAAATACAACATCAGGACCATTCACAATCCACCTCCGAAGTTTAAGCGTCTGTTAAGTCTAGTGAAAGGCAAACTGGACTTCCAAGTTCCGGGAGTGTACCGAATTCCCTGTGAATGTGGGACACCGTATATAGGACAAACCGGAAGGACCATTGCTACTAGAATAATCGAACATGAGCGAAGCATTCGTTTAATGCAGTCTGAGATGTCTGGGCTGGCAGAGCATTGTTTTGATAACGACCATAGAGCCAATTTTCGGGAGACGACCATCTTGGCAAAATGCAACAGTTACTGGGAGCGGAGAATTAAGGAGGCTTTGGCGATTTATTCTAAAAGTAGCACGCTTAATCGTGATGCTGGATTTCTGTTCAGCTCCTCTTGGAAACAGGCCTGAAAATGGAAATCCGTCGAATTAAGAAGCAAAATCAATAGAACTTGATAATCAAGTTAAGTAGTTACGTTTCCTTGACACAATTTTCTGTACTCACGCCATCTCCTGACCTCGCATTTAATTTACTGAATACAGTCTTTTGTTCAGTAGTGTGAATTTTGATAGTGTTTTGTCTTTGTTTATAGATATGTTATATCCATTGTTTCATTTGTGGTTATAACATTTTAAAAATATCCTGATGATGGGGGAGATGCACACTCCCGAAAAGTTGATATGTAATCATC
>CM060949.1:36482737-36757737 GCA_030765055.1 Mantis religiosa | reverse complement strand
ACTGGAAATGCATTTAAAAAGAAGAAAGGGAGATTAAAATGGTTGAGGTATGTGTGTGCGAGGAAGGAAGAGAGAGAAAATGACGTCAAAAAGAAAAGGATCGATAAATACCTTAGTTGGTACTGCAGAGTTGTATAAAACCACTTACGTTTCCTGTGGCAAAATTGTTTTTATTTTCCATTGAGGCTTAAATACCTGTGCGCCGAACTCACTGGTCAGGTATAAGGAAACTGAACCATCCTGGCACAACTAACTGATAAGATACCTGCCTCCCTCCTGTAGGTCATTATTGTACGCATCGGAATACATTTGCTCGCGTCTCTACTTCTGTGCTCAGAGCAGGGTTGCTTGCACTGGCCTGTAGGCTTCCGTAAACAAACCGATATCAGTTCGGCAGTTTCTAGCTTTAATCTCCTGATCTGGTCTGTTGTCATTCTGTAGCATAATTCATGTACGTTTCGGACACTGTTTTCCGTATTGACACCTAAATCGTGTGTTCGTGTGGCATGTAATAGTACTCGTGAAGGATGTGGGATTGGAAACGCATTTATCAGTGTGGTTCCAGTATGATGGACTTCCCGCACATTATGCACAACTTTCCAGAGACGTTGTGAATGCGAAGTTTTCAAATAGGTGGATTGGACGGGGAGGTTCTGTACGAAGGCCAGCGCAGTCCCCAGACTTGACGCCATTAGAGCACAGTGAAAGGTAGAGTATTACAAGAACCGCCAACGTCAGTTGAGGATACGCAACATCGTATTATTGCGGCGTGCAAGGCAATATCTGTAGAAACACTGCAATCTATGCCATGCTCTGATTACTAGATTCCAAAAATGTATTGATACAGATGGAGGCACTTCGAACATCTGTTGAACTGACACGGTTTCATCGGACAGGACGCTACTGGTGATTTGTGGCTGCATGCCGGATGTAATGCACATCAATGAGTTTTCTGAGGGCTATAGGCCACCATTAAATGTGTTTAGACAAGTGTAACTGTGTGTGTTAAGGTAGCGGATTTATAGGCACTAAAATGTGTGAAATAGGCAGGCAAAAATGTACTAAAATGGGCAAAATAGGCACCTAAATAGGCACCAAAAATTTGCTAACTAAACACTTAGAAATACACAATTTTAGTAAAATGGTTCCTAAATTGCACTATAAATGCACTATAACAAAATGACAATTATCGCAACATATGCTGTAACAAATTCGCTAAACACACACTATTTTGCGGTTCCCTAGACGAAATAGTTCTATATTTATTCCAAATTTCATTAATGGCTCCAAGGTATGCTAAACTAATAGATATTGTCGTATAATTAAAATACACATAAATCCACTTCACTAAGTAAGAGCCATAATGTGCAGAGAGGTGTGGAGTAAAAAAAAAAACATGGGTTGGGAAGGAGCCTTAAGGGTGAAATTTGAAATATCTGAAGCTTTTATTAGATTTGTTTTAAATTTACTTTTGTAATCAATAAAGAATAGTACCATAACAAGTTTCAACATTCTACTTACAATATTTTCTGTGGAATTGACAGTTTATGTCTAAATTACAGGCGATTTTCAAAATGTCCCATATATTGTAATTTTAAAAATCAATGCTTGGGGTATAATATTCTGCACCCAGTTTAACCTATTAACCTGTACCAATTTCAAATATTTGTCTTCACCATATCAACGAAGGGAAATAATAATCATACCTATTTAACAACTTTTATTTTCCTAAGAGTTTCCAGTAAGAAGTAAGCATTATAATCCTTTTCAATACAAATAACAAAAACACAACAATACAAATGGGTAGATTTAATATACAGTTGCCCTTAGAGGAATGTTTAGAATTTCATACAGATTAATAGAAAACGGCATGCTGTTGAACATTTTGAAGTTAGGAAAATGCAGAAAATTTGGAATCCGATAAATATAAGGTTAAAATTCCGTAATAACAGCTACGATATAGGTTTAGGGTTATTTAAATAGTCATGTGACGTTTTTGTACTGCCGCTAGAAAAAACAAATGATATATTATTGAAGTATGTCTATATTAATTTTAAGACAAAAGATAAATGTGGCATTGTTGTAAGTTTAGGGTCAATTTGCACAGACGTGTCTCCTTAATAAATCCCTTTTTGTGTATCCAATGTGCAGCAGCAAGAAATTTCTCTTCCCCGAAAACTTCAAGTTGAAACCAACAAATGCAAAAGCTGTTGTCACAAATTTCAAGCAGAAGAAATTGGCTAAAAGGGCAATTTTAGGCACTATTAAGCAGAAGAGGCACAAACGTATGAAATAGGCATTTATAGGCACTATAAAACTAAGAAATTAGGATAATAATTGTTATAAACGTGCTTATAACTGAATAGCCTACGTTTCTGAACAAAGGAATAAATTAGGCAAATAGGGCAAAATCCACCACCAGTTATCATTAATTGTAGCCTTAGTTGTCATTTTGCTAGAATAAACACACATGTTCCATTTAAAAAAACGCAATGTGTTGTTGGAAGTGTTATTTGTTTACCTTTATGGATTGTGCATACCTTCTCATTTTATGAGCCCCTGACATAGGTACATTCGTGGCCAATTGTAAATTTCATATTTTATCTCATTTCGGAGATATTTAAGGTCGCAGAGTTAGGTGGGACACCCTGTATATTATAGTACTATGCATGAAGGTGAATTAACATTAATTCAGAATGTAGTATTCACATGCATTCACTAATATTTGGACTAAAGGTATATTTAGGGAATTAACCGGTAACTGTCCTTATAGGTACTTGGTAAAATGTGATTAATTGCCTCTTGTACTCCTGTACGCTTTCTCTCTATCAAGAAAGCAACAATGCCCGATCATTACTGGGTCCTTAGGACCCGGGTACCTCCTCTACATGGCGAAAATATCCTAATCAAACGTTCCCCTTCATCAATATCATCACCCAGATTTTCCGAAATAAGTTCTAATTGTCAATGAACTAAATCGATTTTCTAAAACATTCTACAGTGTGATCCATATAAACCTGAACTACTTCAATATGCCATAACTTTTGGACCAATAATAGGACACAAGTGCAACTTTGGGAGAATATAATACATAATTGAGAGACTACATTATACTGTTTACATCTCAGAAAAAATGTTCGAAGTGTCCTTAACCAGCATCTATACATGTTTGCACTCGTCTCACCATATTCTCTGAAGTTTTACGGAGAGTATTCTCGCCAATGTTACTTATTTTAGTTCGAGTGGATTACTTGAGAACATCAATTGTCCGTGGCCTATTCTTGTACACTCTATTTTTAGATACCTCCACAGGAAAAAATTCGGTGATGTTAGGTCAGGGGATCTGGGGGGCCACAGACATTTTGAGATTATTCGATTATCAAAGAAACTGTCTACAAGTTCCATGGTGTCATTAGATGTATGGCACGTTGTTCAATCTTGCCGGAAATAAGCTTCTCTCAATTTGATATAATCCAGCTGCTCCACAAATGTACTGAAGATACCCATATCAACTTCAGTGTCTACAGTCGTATCAAAGAAAATGGGACCAACGATCCTGGAAGTTGACACCACGCACCATACTCCAACCTTTTCACACACACCTGCAGTGAAGTTTCGTGGATCACTTGGGTGTTTACAGTAGCCCAATATCTGGTGTTTTGTGTGTTTATGTAGCCTAACAGATAAAACCATGCCTCATCTGTAAACCACGTTATGAAGAGAATGTCTGGACGTGGAATAAGAGTACCCTGAAACTATTGACAGTAACTAATTCGTGTATTATAATCTGCTTCTTTCAGAATATACACTCTGTAAGGTCATAATCCCGATTTCTTCTCAGCTCCTTGAAATGTTCCGTAAGAATACCCTGATACCTGGCTCAATCGACGCAACGATTTGTTTGGAGAATTCAATAGCCTTCTGCGAACATCTGTAACAGTCTCTGCATTCATTGGCGGTCTATGTTTTCCACTCTCACTAATGAGTATACCAGTTGTCTCCAGGTTTCTTACGAGCGATAAAACTGTTGCCTTTGTCGGAACATCGCGTACATTAAATTCTCTTCAAAATTTCCGTTGTGTTTTATAGAAAATTGTCCCAGCATTTAAAGGTGAGCCACATTTTATGTTAATTATGAATAGCTGGCATGCTTTAATTTATAAGAGTACTCACTCAGACTAGTAGATGTTCAAATTTTCCTCCGAAAACTTTTTTCTGTAGCTTTACGACCATATTCAGCGGAGTATGCTTACTTTATAAATTAAAGCATGCCAGCTATTCATAATTAACATAATCCCGTTGTGTTGTCATCAAGGAATTTGTCTTCCAATCTGTTTTCAAAATGTAAACACGCTCTAGTAGTGAGTACTACAGGTTTCTGTTATGACTGCACATTTAAGACTGTCAACTGTCAACAATGTCAGTGTTGTCAATTCCCCCAGAGCCACTGAGATCATTAAAACAAATTTCTACATTCTACGAGATTTCAAAGGGAAATTATGGCCTATTGAAGTGGTTCAGGTTTATATGGATCACACTGTACAAAGCATGACTTTGTTAACATTTAAAAATATTTTAAACCAAAGTTTTATAGTATTTTTCCTTTGAGTTTCCAAGAACACCACACACGACTCTTATAAATGATTCCAACGCTTGTAACGTTTTCTCCAAAATATTTCATACTCACAGGTTTTCTGATTTTAGGTTAAACAAAAACGCCTTCTTTCAATTTTGCGTAAGTTAACTGTGGAAACTTGACTTGAAAATTAACAAATCCACTACCGTCCTTGTTGAGTGCCTTAGCAAAATTCATCAACCGAAACTTTTATGTAAGGGAGGGAGAAAACTCTTATCAGGCTGAACCAACAGTGTTTGTTTTACTTTGCTCTCCCCTGGGACATGTTCCTGCAGATTGCCTCAATAATGTACCACATAAAGCTTTTGCTTTAGTTTCCCAAAATTTTATTTTCCAAATGTTTTTAATTTCGTATATAATTAGTACTACTAGTAGTACTAGCAGACGTGTTGCCTCAAGGGTCTGCAAAAGCGCTGAATGTATCCAAGCTGAATTCATCACTGTAGACTATATACCGCACTGAAGATGAAGAAAACAAATTTATAGTACTTACGAGGGTAGTCTGGAAAGTTTCCGACCTCAGAATGAAGATGGCAGCACTCGTAAGTAGAAGCTAGTTAATTTCATTATTCATCTGTTGCAGTTACCAAAGTTTCAGCCATTTTGGACGCTCAATTGTTATGTAATAGTGGTTTGAGTGTGTTGATAGGAGTGCTTTTATGAGAATGGATAAAATCGAGTATCCAGCTGTCGTTAAGTATTTGTTTTTCAAAAGAAATTACGCCTATGCAAATCAAAGATGAGCTGGATTCTGTGTATGGGGACTCTGCACCATCATTTTCCACAGTGACATTTTGGGCAGCTGAATTTAAACGTGGCCGTAAGAGCTTGGGAGACGATGAACGTCCGTGACGTCCAAAAACTGCAACTACTGACCAAAACATCATCAAAGTTCACCAAATGGTGCTAGATGACCGCCGGATTAGAGAGAGATAGCAGAGGCTATGGGCATGTTTGTCCGTTTGACAGAAAGCTGTCCGCGGTTGGGTGCCACGTTTGCTCACGTTAGACCAAAAACGTGCACGAATGAACATTTCCAACGCTCTGTTGGTGCAGTTTAGGCACAATAACTCCGAAATAAAATGTGTAGTGTTTTACGCCCGCTTTTACTTTATACGGCACCGCAGGCGGTGACACTGATGATATATGAGATGAAGATGGAGCACCTGTGGAATAGGATGGCGGGGGAAACCGGAGGTCCCGGAGATAACCCGCCCCAGCGCCGTGTTGTCCACTCTCACTCACTTTGCGGTCCCCTGGGTTCAAACCAGGGCCGCCTTGGTGAGAGCCAAGCGGTCTAACCACTGAGCCACGGCGCGGCAAGTAATTCCGAGTTTTGGTGCCAAATAATTACTGTAAATGAAACTTGGATACATCAGTATACGTCTGAAACAAAAATACAGTCCAAATAGTGGACTGCAGAGGGGGGACCGGCTCCAAAAAATCAAAAGCAGTTTCTTCAGCTGGGAAAGTGATGGTGACAGTTTTTGGGATAATCGTCAAGTTATTTTAATCGATAATCTTCAAAAAGGAAAAACTATTACAGGAGCATACTACGCATCATTACTTGACAAGCTGAAGGCAAAATTTGCGGAAAAACGGCCATATTTGCAGAAAAAGGAAATCCCATTTCACCAAGATAACGCACCGTCTCATACCTCAGCGGTTGCAATGGCGAAAACGACGAATTACGGTTTGAATTGCTTGATCATACATCTTACTCACCAGATCTAGCCCCAAGCGACTTCTTTTTGTTCTCTCATCTGAAAATTGCGCTCGGAGGACAGGGATTTTCGACAAATGAAGAGGCAGTTACCTTCGTGAACAATTATTTTGCAGAGAAAAACGCCAAGTACGATTTTGACGTGTTACAGAGATGGGAGTACCGCTGGGAAAAGTGTGTTGAGCTACAAGGAGACTATGGTGAAAAAAAAAATAAAAAAAAAATTCTGAAAATATTCTTGTATTTTTATTAGGTCGGAAAATTGTTAGACCACCCTCGTAATATGCACGCACGCGGACGCGATCTCTCTGTCTGTCTCTCTCTCTCTTCACACTTATCTTTGATTTGTAGCTATAGCGAAGAGGTGATCGTTTCTGTCAAAGTGATCGGATAATGTTCGATTGCCACAAAGTTAATTATGCCTGGTGCAGTATTTTCACTTACCTTTTAATCTTCACATGGGACGGCGGTGAGTTTCAATGTCAAGGAGACAGTAAGTATTATAACACCTATCATACTCAATGCCAGACTAACGTTTGACTGCATTCACAGATTAACAGACTGAAAACACAATGTAAATAAGCAATTTGTATGGTAACCGTTATAGCTATAGTTAAAACGCAATATCGCTTTGTTCCGAGCCCTCTTTCAGCATAATGTGCATTTTGCCTTTGTCTATTTCATATATTAACTCCGTCATGATCTGTAAATTCCCATCACAATGAGTGAATATAACAGACGTGGTTTCCAAGGTAACTCGTGCAATACTCCTGTTTACATTATTGTTATTGTTTATCATAACGACGCTCCTGTATGTAAACTGCTAGTATTTCGTATATAGAGAATTAATAACATTTCAATATCAATTTTGATGTACTTGTATATGTAGATGTGGAGCACCATTGTAAAACAAATGCTTAAATATGCAATGTAATGACACATTTAAAGAACCTGATGTACTGCATCATCATCACTTTACCTGCTCACTTTTCTACAAATATTTGCTGAAAAATAGAAAATATATACCTAGTTATACAAATAGGACGGTGGGTCAAAAAGTAATGGCTCCTATTTTTTCTCTTTTAATTCCCAAGAAAATTGAATCCAATTTACATAGCTTGAAAACTATTGACGATTAATTTGTCACTATTCAATATAATCTCCGTCCTTTTCCACAGTTTTGGTCCACCCTTTAACTAGGGCATGTATTCCAGTGTGGTAAAACACACGGTCTTGCTTCCTAAGCCATGACGCACGGACGTTTTCACAGCCTCCTCATCTTCAAAATGCATCCCACGATAAGCTTCCTTTAGTGGCCCGAACAGATGGAAGTCTGATGGTGCCAGATCAGGGCTGTATGGGGGGTGAAGTAAGACTTGCCATCCCAATTTCTAAATTTCTGCAGTTGTGTAACGGCTGGTGTGTGGTCTTGCATTGTCATGCAAAAGAAGAACATACGCCATAGTTTTTGCCGGGCGAACTCGGCGAAGACGTGATTTCAGCTTTTGTATTGGACAGAATTTATTGTGCATCGCTGCTCCAAAAAATCAATCATAAGCACACCCTCTGCATCCCAAAACACGTCGCCTTAACTTTCCATGCCGACCGCTGAGTTTTGAATTTTTTCTGCTTCGGTGGCTTTGTGTGATGCCATTTCATTGACTGTTTCTTTAATTTAGGTTCAAGATACCCATATAAACTTCAGTGTCTACAGTCGTATCAAAGAAAATGGCACATTTAAGACTGTCAACTGTTAATAATGGTCAGTGTTGTCAATTCTCTCAAAGCTTCTGAGATAAAACAAATTTCTACATTCTACGACCTTTCAAAGGGAAATTATGGGCTATTGAAATGGTTCAGGTTTATTTGGATCGCATTATATAAATACTGCATGTAAAGTGGATGCAAAAGTATGAACGAATAAATTGTAAATATTGTAAATATTCATAATTATTACAATAGTATTAAGCTAGGGCTAAGTATATATTAGGTAGTAAATTAGAAGGTAAAACAAATACAGATGGAATAACGGTTCATTGTACACAGAATTAAGAATGGGATCTCGATAGGCACACAGCCACAGTAAATTTAGGGATACAAGAACATGCAAATATTGTAAATAATTAGCTTTTTCATAGTTAGAACTGGCTGGTGAACTCACAACCTATAATATAGAAAACTATTACCATTGTCACTGGAAAGACTATGACGTAAGCATAACATAGCATGTAGTATTGCAGTATTCTAAGCAATGGAAGGACTGTTTATGTCAATAAATTAAAAAAGGGCAAATTTGGGATCAAGATCTTGGAGTACTAATATTAATATGCGAAGTCTAGCATTTAATTCCTACCGCTGGTAGTAATGAAGCATTTCCCTCGACTTAAATATTTTTAAGATTTGGATATTATGAAATCATTTAAAACTTTCTATTACCTTTCTGACGAATGAGTGCACTTGTTTGCAGAGGTCACTGGTGTAACATGGCATGGTTTAGGCAGATCAGAGAAGGCGGGAATATAACGCAGTACAGTTTAAAGACCAAAACATAAGGCGACGTATGTTGCATGACGCATTTTTTTTATCTGTGAAGTCGATATCCCATGCCTTTAAGTATTCTTCAGAATGTCTCTTTCTACCTAAAAAGGTATCTTTTATTAAGAATAACTGAACACTAGAGCAACACAACTTCACTATTACCTTTTGGACAGGTTTCGAAGCAACTTTGCTTCATTTTCAACCTGTCAGCTTGACACTAACACACTGACTGACTGACCTTGACCCCTTTCGGAATTTGAAGAACAGCTCCCTAACTTACTGCCATCTAGCGGGGAGAACACAAACTTACTGATGTTATCTACTTGCGGGATACCAAAATTCATCACGTGTTTTTATTTTTCAAAATAAATATTTTGTCCCAAAATGTTAAGTCTATCGGTTTGTTCAATTGTTTCAATAATTGAACTTCCGGGTTTACTTTGTTTAGGTGACCAAATATGATCAGCCACTGCCGATTTCTGAAATGTTCCTTCAATCTGGTTTATAAATTACGTTTGGTCCTACCAATGTGAATCTCTGTATTCCAAACAGTTAGTTTGATAAATACCAGATTTTTTTTTTAATTGAAATTTTGTCTTGGTTTTTTTTAAGAAAATTGTAGCATGTTTACAGATTATCCATGGGTCAGCACACCACATTGTGCATTATATGCTCTAGTTTCACAAAGTGTCTGCAAGATGGGTTGCCACGGCAGCTGACTCCTGAAATGAGAGAACAACGTGTTGACGATTGTGAAGAACCTTGAACGGAAAGGTGATGGTTTCCTTGCAAGAATCCTTACTGGGCACGAAACCTGGGTTCACTGCCACCAACCAGAAACGAAGAGAGCGAGCAAGGAATGACGCCATCTCTCATCACCAAAACCAAAATGTTTCGAACAGAACCATCAGCAGGGAAAATTATGCTGAGAACCTTCTGCGACGAAAAGGGGGTAATTTTGGAGCATTACATGCTTAGAGCGACCACTGTCACAAGTGCATCATATACAGATCTACTGAAAAATCATCTGCGGCCTGCAATCAAATCAAAACGAAATGGATTGCTGTCAGCAGATGTCCTTTTGCAGCATGACAATGCAGGTCCCCACACCTCCCGTACAACAGTTGCAACAATCACAGACCTGCATTTTGAGTGTCTTCCTCATCCACCATACTCACCGAACCTTGTCCCAAGCGATTTATATATGTTTGGACACTCTAAGACGCAATGGCAGGAAAGAAGTTCCGTTCCAATGAAGAGGTACGCCACGCGGTGCATAACTGGTTGCGCGGGCTACCAAAATATTTTTTTTTCTAAAGGCTTATGCGCTGGAGGACTTGCATTGAGCGTGGGTGAGATTATGTTGAAAAGTGATACAGCTTTTTACCACTTCTGCAGAATAAATACTATTTAAAAATATTTAAGGCTTTCATTTGACTCACCCGCGTATTCTATCCATAGTGCTTGAATACGCTAAATATTCATACTGTGACTTCGTGCGTTCGTGAAATTAAAAGTCTAATTGCACAAACTCAAAATGTTCTTTACTTCCACCGAATTACAGCTGGAACACTTGCCGATTACATAGAATTACTTAGCGCACACAATTACAATTCACCAGTTCGTCTGTCACAGGTCCATTGCAGGCTCACAGTTACGTACAACTCCTCTGATACACGTACACAGTCTTCCAGTCCGTCCACTCACTCGGCACTCCTCACGGCTGCTCGCCAAGTACTGAGCTGACTCGCCAACTAAAAGGCCTTATATAGGGAAGATCGCCATTTCTGGAAGGTTCACGGCACGCACAATTATCCCGAGGTTTCGAGACGTCTGGTGGGAGGGAAAATGGACGGTACAGGGCTCGCGCCGCTCTCCTAATCATCCCTTCAGTTAGTGACATGAGACAAATGGGTAGGCGTGACATTAATGCTACCTGTCTGGCCCTACTGCCGCCGGAGTTCTAATGTTCGGGTGACAATACTTAAAATTTGTAAAAGCTGTGATGTCTTAAACTGAGTATGCAGTAAATAATTTCCACGTGTTAAAATCAAAACGTAATATTGGAAGCACAAGTTGTAACTTTGTCATTGGACAGCTATTACCAAGCAAAATTATATATTGTCGTAAAACAATGTGTTCAATTGCAATCATCTGTTTTCATCATTTTATTCGCTCTATATTTTATAACCTCTATAGCTGTATTCAATGTATTACTTGCCATTATTGTGTTATTCTATGTCCTTTCATAATTTAGGGAGCAGAAATAGTTTGTTCTCGAATAAATTGGTAGTTATTTGAATATGTCGTGTGTTTTAAAGCTTCCATGGCCATGAGAAATTCGGCATTTGTTACATTATGTATTTTCCGCATTCAGCTAGTGCGTTTATACCAATAGATATAAAACATAAAAGAACTGACGGAGCGAAATGCTATTGCTTCTAACAAAGACATCTCCCCTTTATGATAGCAGGCTATGTAAATACAATATAAAGAGCGCGGTTTTCGCGGATGTCTCAGTGCAACAAGCAAAATGGTACTCATTCGTATACTTCTTTTCTCTCTATTAATATCCCTTAACCTGGCAGACGAAAAGGTGAGTAAAGTACACAGCTTTCAGTATTTCATGTTTGCACTCGTCTCACCATATTCTCTGAAGTTTTATGGAGAGTATCCTCGCAAATGTTACTTATTTCGGTTCTGATGGATTCTTTGATAACATAAATTGTCCATGGCCTATTACTGTACACTCTAATTTTTAGATAACTCCACAAGAAAAACATCTGGTGAGGTTAGGTCAGGGGATCTGGGAAACCACAGACGTTTTGAGATTATTCGATTATCGAAGAAACTGCTTAAAAGTTCCATGGTGTCATTATATGTATGACACTTTGCTCCATCTTGCTGGAAATAACTCTCCATTCAATATAATATAATTTCTAGACAGTAAATAGAATTGGGTTACACATTAATTTATTAAATCTATTAGTTGGAATATTTATCGAATCACGCAGTTAGCATGATGCTTACCTTTAATCGGATTTCTTCGAAAACGTTTGATTTGGCGCAGATTCCACATCACAATATCTTCTCTGTCCACTATAACTGATTTTCGCCCTCGCTTTTGAAATTTCAATCCAATATCTATTAACAACCGATGGAGAGTACTTCGTGAAAAAATTGACAAGTCTGTGTCAGAATTTACCGCATGTAAAGCCTTATTTGGAGTCGGTGGTACATTTCTGAAAAAAAAGGAACTTTACTGCATGTGGCACTTTTCGTAAAATCGTCGTATTTCTCCACGTGCTGTTTGCATTTACGCGATTTCCCGGTGTTCTTAGAGTTCCGGGGCCCGCCTGGGTAGCGTGGTGGTAGCATGTCTGCCTCACATTCAAGTGGTCCCGAGTTCGAATCCCGGTCAGGGTGAGTTAACTGGATAAGGTTTTTCCGGGGTTTTCCCTTATCCTGAAAGACGAATTTCGGGTAACTCTTAGCTCTATGGACCCCAGGCTCATTTGAGCAATCATTTCACCCATTCCATTCATCGTCCGATATGACTTAACGTTGGAGGACGTAAATTAAAAAGAAGACTTAAAGTTTCAGATGCTTGCTGTTCCATTCTAACACGTACTTTCGGAAACTGCAAGGAAATCACCAGTTTCTTTCACAATGTTTTTATAGACGATTTTGGGTTTCTTTCTTTAAGCACCCCGAAACAATTCGCGATCATTCGCCTCTCGCCAGCTTTTTAAATGTTTGCCTTGATTGTGTTTCATTTCAGCTGAAGCACTAGCCTGCTCCATAATGAAGGGCTTACTGATTTTAAATTACATGTACATAAGTGTTCTTGGGTTTGTGAGGAACGCGAAATTTACAGAAATGCAGTGTTAAATATCAGAAGCAACTCCACACTATAAACAACAACATCTTAATCAGCATTCAACTCGATACAGACCTCGTTGTGAGAGAGATGTCTGGTATAGGAATGCAAAAATATTATATAATAGCAGTGTCCTTTAGCAATTGTTAAATAAAATGCAGGTAATTTAACATAATAAGTCAATAGTGTGTATAATTTCACCTGTCTTTTGTCTAATCTGTATATAGTATACAGAACAGATCTATGTGGTATGTGAAGCAGAAAGATAAAATGTGGAGCTACTACATTTATAAGAATCGAAACATTTGCATGCCTTTCTCTCTCCGAAATTAGCTCTCACAGAACAGTAATCAGAAAACTACTTACAGTACTGAACTTAAAGGAGCGGTTTATCGTACGTATGCAAATAAAAGAAAACGCCCATTAACTTCGCTAAACCAATCAACAACTTAGCCGTTTTCTGTCCCAATATCTCTGTCTCTTCTCTCTTCCCACCCAGATGTTTACAGCAGGATTAAACTTGCTTGAGACAGATTATAAAATATATGGGATGGAATGGGATGGGTCAGTGGAACATCGGAGAGGACAAGGAAGCTTGTCGGAAAACGAAATAGTACAAAATTCTTACTAGTTTAGGTAATCCCTAGCGTTTCTTATGTCCTCAGAAAATCTTTATTCATAATATTATAAGATGTATCTTATGTTTTCTTTGCAGTCACATGATCTTTGGCTTACTAAACTTGATAAGCCGGAGCTTAATCCTGACTGGCTCACAGATTCCTCGTACAAATTAAAAAAGATAAGCACACATGGCAAATCTATTGATTTAAATGTCACTCTGCAACAAGATATAGATAGTGATACTGTCTTGGTGAGTAATATTCCTTAATAATATCACTTTATTAACTCATGAATTACTTTTCTTTGTGAGTTAGGTTTTTTGAACCTTTGAAATTCCTTTAAGACATCAAATACAATGCACTAACTTTACTACTACAAGTTTTTATAGTAATTTTATCCTTAGTTATTTTATATAGAGAGAATTGTATTTCAGGAGATGTTATTTTTAATAATCGTATTCTTTGGTTTTAATATTTGTTTTATAAATACTATTTGCTATTATTAGTCTCAATTTAATTAGTATTTTATTAGACTGGGAGCAGTTTTAGGTGTTGGATGTAAAATCTTAAGATAAAGATGTTCACCTTACTGTTTATACAAAAAATCATATTCGCAAGGCACTTTAATTCCATTACAGTTTTATAAAATGACTTCGATGTAAAGATGATTCTTTTTGGAAATATTATACCTTTTATTTATAACTAAGCTCTTAATTATAAATTCAACAATATAAGAAAGAGAAAAGTATTGGAATATGATGCACAGGTGATGGCTTGAGAAGGTAAATTTGTAAGGAAACGTACCAGGACTAAGCTTAGGTGTCACACTGGCAGTTATGAGTATGTTTGGGAAGAAAGAAACAACCCTTATCATGTAGAACGATCCTACGTGATTTGAATCGCAGAACACCCGTTCAAAACTCTCTCACAAGGTGCAATATACACAAACTGCTAATATTACAAAAAATATATAACAATTAATATATTACATTATTCAAATATTCAGTATATTTTTATATATTCTTTGCGATCTCTTAGGGTTTAGAGTTACACAAATTTTATTTAGGATGAGCAGAATTTAATCGACTATTTACAGAAATATAAGCAAAAGCATTGATTACTCAGTTAAGGGAAGAACTTATGGTACATTGGCAAGCAACTTTGGAAGCATTTTTGAGAACCTGTCAAATAATGAACGTTTTTCCACTTCAAGGAAGGAATTTGTTGAACTTTGAATGTCTAATGTGTGTTGACTATATGTATATTTGTAATTATTTTACTTTCCGCATTTCAGTTATATATTCTCTGTTTCTTTTTTAATACACAGACACACACAGACACACATACACATAAACACACAAACATGGATTACATATACAGCCTTCCGAATGAGGGACTTAGACAAAACCATCTGAGCCATTCCGCTCGGTTGAACCACCGTTACCTTGTAACTGGTTGCTACACAGATTTTCGTACATACTTGTTATCTCTCAGAACTTTATGAACGTGCTATTTGCATTTAATAACTGTTAAACTACTATCCGCATTCAAATATTACTGACATAACATTCCGCTTAATCTGCAATGCATGCTGGGTTTACTGACAGCTTACGCCTACATGTTGTAAGGAGGCATTTAGCCTCTCGTCAAAGCGCAAGTGGGGCTACCCCTGAAAAGGAATGCCATAATTTTTAAGCCCATGTTTCTGAAAGAATTAAAAAATCAGAAGCACCCAATGTGCTTCTTCAAGAGATTTCGGTTTAAATGAATTGTCCTAAATGAACTTTGTCCTCTGTTTTAGTGCCAAGTGAAAGTGTTTCAGAAGTCTGGTGGAAAATATGTGAAAGCCCCTGCAGATCTTCCTCCAACACCTTGCTGCAAAATAATGAGTGATGCAAACAGCATCTGGCCATGTATTCAGAAAGCCACTAACTTTCCGAAAAACTGTCCTATATCTAAGGTAAGTTAACAACACTAAAAGTGCAGTCACTGAAGCAGTCCCTATGTGATAGGAAGGACTAATAATAATGATAATAGTAATAACAACATTAATAGTAATAATAACCCTCAGGGACATTCAGGCTATAAGTAAGAATCATTGTTAGATATATTAACAATACAGCAACATTTATCTAACATAATTGTTTTTCTCAATCTAATGTCTCTGATCATTCTTGGACACTCAGGTTCCCACACTCGAACTTGACCGGCAACTTACCTATTGTTTGACTTAGCTAAAGCCAGTGCGAGGCACCGTCCTTTCGAGACAGTGTTCTTTCTTAGAATTCGCGATCGTGGTTGTAACAAAAGACTGTAGGATTTAGCCTGGAGCTTTACAAACCAGAGCTGGCATAATTTATCTAACCGTGGGAAAAGAGAAAACGACTTAGTTATTAGGTCCAAAACTGGAAAATTTGAACATTGATCGTAAGTGGGGATAGATACTAGCCAATGGAAAATTAATATTAGTTCACGTGATGTTCAAATTCAAAAAATACCTAGAGTGGGGGAAATTCAAAGTAATTGCTGAAAATAAGTGTTTCTTGTAAGAACACTTGTTTCGACAGTCTATACCTCCGTAAAAAATATCTTCGGATAGCTCCTCAAAATCACTTCTCCTCATAGACCGTACTCTATTGCAAATTCCATTTAGACGGTCTTAAATATTGCAAATCGACATCAACAGCTGAGTTTATGCTCGCCATCTTGACTGTTTACAATTGTTAGGGACTTAACATCAGAATTTTGGCGTGTTAGTTTAACAAGAGATTTAACACAAGTGTTACGCTAACATTTGTTGGTGAAATGCAATTTTTGTTTTAACGATTGCGAAACTCGTGTTAAGTCTTAACATCTGTTGGGGAAATCGGGCATAAGAATTACGTTATTTTCAGAAGGTGATATGCGAAATATGTATTATGGTATTTCTTAAGTATATTCACTACATAATTCTATGTATTGAACTGTACCCGTAGGCTAAGGTACAATTATACAACTTACTTTGATAATTTAAAAGCTTTAATAAATCTCTTGTTCACACTGACAGCACAATTATACTACAATGCCTTAACTTAAACTTCCTCGAAAGTTAAACTTTCTACACATTATAACTTCACTGTAACACCTGTTATTATATGATTTTGAACTGTACCTGGGAGCTAAGGCAGTTATAATTCACCGTGCGCGTGCTATGAAAGGGGAACCCCGACTACTTTGACTCGTCAGCTTGGAGAGCTTTCTGAGAGAGGAACCAAAGCAACCTTCACGCGCTCACACGGGGAGAAAAGGAAACACCAAACAACTGAGGCCCACACCTCGTAAAGGAAAGGTGCAATCAGCACAGTATTAAAAACTAAAAGGCAATTACGTCCTCTGATTATATTCTAAAATTGAATATTAGTGATCTCCTTATGCAAATGTGCTACGAAATTCTTCTTTACGCTCATTTTTGTAATTGAAACTTTATCTACTTTCAGGGTGTTATTTCAATGAAAGACTTCAATCCAAGTGTGTGTGCATATCCCAAAAATTTGCCACCGGGGCTACCCGAGGAGTATAAAATTATATTTACTGGTACATTGAACTTGGTTGAACTTTGGAAGTATGTGGGTTATGGTATGGTAAAAAAGAAAATGTAAAGTTTTTCCATATGTTTGAGAGACTCACTGCTCATGTCGGTGATATTGTACTTCGATAAAACAATGTTTGAAGCTTTCTCTAGGTTATGGAAGGTAAAACCCAATACTCATTGACCTAGTATCCTGAGCAGTGCATTACATATGTAATATTGATAAATATTCTTCAATTAGTGCTACTGTTTCTGCAGCATCTGTATATTCTGAATAAAGTGTCACACTGTCATCCACTTTTATTTATAACCTTTTCCTAAAAACGTAGTAACTATTTAGAGTTTCATAATACGCAAGTTTGTGCACTAACATAAGAAATAAATATCAAATATGAAGTTTCAACGTTTGCTTAAGATTATACAGCATAACCATTATTCCTTATACATCACAAGCAGATATGGTAACAAAATCTCCCCATATTTTGATATGTTGTTTAAGTGTATTTTAAATTCATTTACATCGAAAAGTGCACTGTGTAGAACAACATGAAGATGACACTGTGGCGACCACCGAAAGCTCCTGCCCCCAAAATTAGATACGACTCAACACCAACCCAACACCTATATAGACCTCGAGGAGGAATGCCCTTCTTTAGGGAGAGAGTTGTAACATGCATCTAGATCTGGTTCTGGAGGCTGTGAATCAAAGAGCATGTTCTAACTCCACCATGGTGAAAAGGCGATTGTAGTCTCCAAGATTTAAACAACGAAACGAGAAACCTTTAGATTCAATTTGAGATTAATATGGGAGGAACCCACCCCCTCCCCCCGTCCGCCTCGGTAGCGGTGATGGTAGCATGTCTGCCTCACGTTCAAGATGTCCCGAGTTCGCACCTCGGTCAGGGTGAGTTACTTGGATAAGGTTTTTTCCGGGGTTTTCCCTTATCTTAAATGACGAATGTCGGGTAACTCTAAAGCTCCATGGATCCCGGGTTCATTTGAGCATCATTTCGCACATTCCATTCATTGTCCGATATGACTTAACGTTGGAGGACGTAAAATTACAACAAAAAAAAAAAAAATGGGAGGAACCCATATGCGCAATTATATGGGGAAGATACCTAGGTAACTATATCTAATGTTAGCCACAGCAAATGAATCCACAATAGCCCATTTAAGAGCTTTATGGCCGTCTGTTGATCACCTTACTTTGAGACAGAGAAAGCTGTATGTCGAGGGAATGAACTCATAAACTTTTTCCATGATGTCTTTCTATGCTTAATTACTAATCCAGATTTGATACGCAGTTTTTGTATCTGGTCAGGTTATCCCTTTAGGGTGACGATAGAACATGGCATTCATTTGTCCAACATGGGATAGACATTAGAAGGGAGTGGCCAATCACTAACGAAACAATTGCTCAGTAGCAGAGACAAACCTCTAAATGAAATTTTGGAATAAGACGTTCACAAAGTGCCCCTGGTCATAATTAAACACAATTAAATGATCAAGTAAAATGTAGGCAAACGACATGTTCATTTTTTTCGTTATTTCCTGCCCTCCGATTGAGCAAGAATGACGTCATAGTTGACTGGTGAGTCTATCTTGAAATCATAGTGCCCTCTACGGAGAAGAAGCGGTAATTTTTGTGGAACAGTAAGGAAATTTCAGCGCTCTGAGTGTGGTTGCCGTTGTAACTAATACAACCAACTTCCCGGGATGTGAACAAAGACCACCGCGTCTTTATGGTTAAATGCTACTTTCTGGTGCGACATATAAATATAGTTTAAACCGCTGCATAGAGGAGTTTATGCAACGCTATCCAGCATTCAGACAAGTTCCTCGGAGCATAATGTTGTCAAAAGTGTCCAGGTACCGTCAAATTGACATACTTTTCTTTGCAACATAAGCGTCTTACGTTTTATCAGTATACGATATACACTTTTTGTCATTCTCACGCTTAATTAAAATATCTATTAATGTTGGTATCCTTATGTCTTTTAAAACCAATAGGTGCCTTAAACATTTCCAAGATACAGGATCAGATACTTACAAAAAGAGCGGCACGGGACGCTATAAAGTGACTGGTCACAATCTAGAAGCAATAAATCATGTTATGACAGAAAGGCCTCAAGCATGCCTTCTCGCAATACAGGCAGTGTTTAAGGGGAAGAGAGAAAAGAAATATATGAAATGGACACTTAAGACTATGTACTAGAGGTATTTTCTTGTTTAGACTTGAAGAAAAGTTTTGTACATATTGTTACAGTAATTTATTTTTCATTCCCAGAAGATGTTCTGCTAATTTTCTGGATTTTAATAAAGTGAGGAAACTATGGGTGACAGAAAGGAATTGAGATAAAATTGAAATAGTTCTATTTTATGTCAGAGGTTTACAATATGCATATAAGTATACTGTAATAGAAAAACAGATGTTCATTGTGAAATAAGTGTTCATTGACTTTAAATTTCGTATATTCTTCATAGTATACTTTTATGGCTGCATAATTACCTTTGCAGTACATTGTATTGCAGTATATAGTTCTTTAAAACAGTTATCATATCTACGCACCTTTATATCACGCGAGCAGACCCATCTCTCAAATAGTATATTTAGCTGCCAATAGAGGGAGGCCTCAAAGCTACTGTTAGCACATCAAATACTATCGCGAGCCACTAGGGGAATTGTATATAAACTCGCTCCATCAGCGATGCAATTGAGTTCACCAAATTTTGCGCGGTAAAATTACAGATAAAAATGAACACAGTGTATATCTTACTATACGGGACTAATAGGAAACGGAAAGTGCTCTTCACTAGAGCTTAAAACAGAGGTGACTTCCACTCTAAGAAAACTGAAAAATGTGGTGAACAAACTACTAAATGAAAGTGTTAAAATTCTATTGACCAGGAAATCGGCCATTAGCTTTCTACCACAAGCCTGAATTTCGCGACAAAATAGTTGTCCGGATTTAGTGCCTCCCACCAACAGAAAAGGTAAGGGTAACTGGAAACTAGATGTTCAAAATCAGGGAGTAAGAGGTCGTCACACGGATGAAAATGTATGGCAGCTTAGTCCTTGCAACTCCTTACGAGATGTCAGACTGTAACAATAAATATTTCTGGAATGTACTACTTTTAATAAGCATTGTAGTGTCTCCCTACACAACAATGACTGATTCGGTGGAAGCGGTAATTCACAAGATGCAAAAAGTATTCTTATGAATAAAAATAAGTGTAAATGTATTAAGTTTTGTAAAGCCAGTTAAACAAGCAACACTTAAAATACACCGAGGTTTTGTAAGATTTAATTTTGCACGAATTAAAATTGTAGGGACGTTGGGTCACTATTGTAACGAACCCAGTATTTCTTCGTGTGTAAAGTAAAAAGCCAACAAAGATTTAGTGACAGTTGAATTTCAAAGGTTTGCAAGAAACAAACACAATAAAAGATATGACTAATTGAAGAGAAGACAGCCAATGTGGGAGATGAATGAAACTCTGGTAGAATCAAAGAAGTCGCTAAGACACGTTTGCACGGGTAAAAAGACACTTGCAGCGAGGCAGCCGTGACGACTACACCTAGATCCGCGGAAGTTAAAAGTGAAGCTAACAGTCTAAGATTTGCAATGAACAACTTTAACTAAATGAAGAGAAAGATCCCGGGTTCAGTGTTGCGCGATTGTGAAACGCGGAAAAAAACAGAATATAAATTTATAATCTTGCAGAAAACTCGGTGCAATTAACAGTATGACAAAGCATAAGTGCTAAACATTATTTTAGTGTCCAATAAAATGTTTCATCCGGGCTTTTTGGCCGTGGTCGATTGGCTAAAGTAGCACTTGATGTTTCGCCCGTCTCTCCGCCGGGCATCTTCAGAAGTTGACTCGAGCAGTGTTACGCCGGCCGTGAAATAAACATGTACATTATTTCACTGTACTTACGACGTACCTCCCTGCCTCATACACGTTTGAATCCCGCCACACCAACCATTTAGCTAGCTATTGACAATTTTCTGGATCGACCCCGAGATTAGTGCAACCAGATCCACGTCAAACCAAGGTCAAGGTCGTCTTCAACAACGAACGGAACAGCACAGGTTTCTTGATCGCAACATTGCACGCGAAGAGGTAAGAAAATCGCTTCATATTGGCGCCGAACGTGGAGCTTACTGAAGTGGGGACCAGCAGTTCTACATATTCGACTAGAATCGACGACGTAGGAAGGTGCCTACGTACCCATGAGAACACGTGGAGGTGAACTGTGCTCATGAAAGTATATGTTTTTGAGAAGTGGTAAGAAATTAGGACCCGGCATATATAACCAGTCAGCTAAGAGCGACAGCATGATCAGTTCTGGTAGGAAGGAGGGTAACGACCCTCATTCACTGGGCACAGCTTGACATACACAAACACAAGGGGGACAAATAATCACGGACACTCAAACCTTAACCAACACCACACCAAATTTAGACCCAGAAAGGTTTTCCTGGTTAGACCATAAAATCACCAAACATAATAAACAGATAACAAATTAACTGAGCATAACAACGAACTCGAGCCTAAATTGAGTGCAAACTTGACAACATTTCTAGTGTAACGGTGGAACTAGATAGTAAATCCACGCTGCAAAACGAAAAATTTAGAGAATTAGTTATAGAAGGTGATGTTGAATTACAAATAAAAATGAAACGAAAGGTGTAGTGTTTAATGCCCGCTTTTACTACATACGGCACCGCAGGCGGTGACAGTGATGATACATGAGATGAAGATGGAGCACTGATGGAATGATGGCGGGGAAAACCGGAGATCCCGAAGAAAATCCACCCCAGCGCCGTGTTGTCCACCACAAATCTCACTTTGCTGTCTAGTCGCTCAGACTCGGCCCTGCCTCCTGAATTTTAAAGGCGACTGTAAGATTAGGGTAGGGAAGAGAGGAGAGATCTGAGTAGATATCGCTTCCCCTTTGTACTGTAACACCGGCAATTTGATTCTTTATTTTATTATTTGCTATAATATAATCAATTAATTATCTCGTTCCTCGTGCACTCCATGTGTATTTTCTAATATCTTTTTTCCTTATAAATGTGTTCATTATTTTTAGTTGATTATATGCTGCAAATTGTGTCAGATCTTGTCCATTTTTATTAATATGAAGATCTCCAAAAGTGCCAACTATTCCTTGTATTGGTTGATTACCGACCGTTGCATTTTAATCCCCACTGATAACAACATTATCTGTTCTAATTACCTTTACAGGCACGACAAAAACAAGAAATAAAAGTAAATCAAGGAGTAATACAGGGATGTAACCTTTCTCTCACACTATTTAATATATACTTGGACGATTTGGTAAAAACTTGGAAAAACAAATGCATGAAGGAATAAAACTAAACAGAAATAAACACTTAAATGTGATACTCTATGCTGATGATGTAGCAATAATACATGAACATGAAGAAGGCCTTCAACGTTCCATGTATAAACTGTATTTACTAGGAAAAGAATAGAATATAAATATATCCACAAAGAAAACGAAAATAATGACACATCGAGGAAAATATCCTGTAAGATCAAAAATAAGCATTGAAAATAAATGACTGGAATAGCTTTCGAATGTCGGCTGTTTGGATTATGATGTAAGCTTTGACTTAGACAACGAGTAGAAAACAAAATAAACAAATTTCAGCAGATGTGTGGAACTGTAGCAAGAACATTGAAAAACAAAGCAAGGAAAGAAACAAAGTTAACATTTTATAAAACGATGGCAGTTACAGTGTTCATGGAAATGAGTCATGGATATTAAAAGAAAGAGATAAAAGTAAGATACATGTAACAGAAATGAGATTCTTAGAAAGAGTTAAAGAATGTACTAGACGAAATTTAATAAGAAATGAAACTATTCGAGAGGAACTAGGCATATATAAATTAGAGGACAACAAATAAAATATACAGAACTGGAAATAACAAATGAATAGAATGGACGAAGAAAGAGTATCGGTTTTAATGAGTAGATATAATCCTCGTGGAAGAAGAGATGTAGGACGCCCTAGACTCTAATCTCCATGGACCCTGGGATCATTTGAGCATTATTTCACCCATTTCATTCATCGTCCGATATGACTTAACGTTGGAGGACGTAAAATTACAACAACAAATAGAAACAGAAGGGATAGTTGTTGGAATGGGAAAACGGAACAGGTAGAAATGCCTAATCCCTGAAGTAAAGAAAACGAAGATGAAGAAGAAGAGAGAGGAGTGCCAACAGGCTAACCAGACATTGAAGGAAAAATTGTTGGGAGTGAGAGAAGAAAATAAAAATGAGGTTGTGAGGGCACAACTTGAATTTAGACAGAAGTTGAGAAGGAATTAGTAGCGGCAAGTAAGAAAATTGATGGAGTGAAAACTTTAGTCTTAACAATAAGTGTCAAAAACGCTTGCACCGACGCACACATAGCAGACTTGGTTAATAAAAACAAATGAAACTATGTAGAAAGAAATCAGTCTCTTAAAGTAAAAAATTGAAGTTAATTGAGGTCAAGAAACCCAGATATGCGTTTCTCCTAATGTTGCCGTAGCTGCAAGAATTATCGCTACTGATGATTGAAATATATCCACATACTTCAAGAGTGAAATTTGTGTGCAAATATGCAAAACGTATCACCCTAGAGAAACATTGAAAACAGTAATAGTATAAGTGACTGCAGCCCTAATATAGACGCGGCTTCTCAGTTACTTTTAAATGAAATTATAGCACCTGTACGAGTGTGGTCTGAAAAGTTTCATTAATACATAACATTAGATAGCTTTAATCAAGTGGGATGGCTCAGACGAGTTCGTCTGTGGCCTGCATTCGGGAGGCCCGGGTTTGATTCCATTGGCCGACCTAACATACCCAAGGGTTTTTCTGTTGTTTTTTCTTTCCCGTATCGCTAGGACAATGCTGGGTAGGTAAATTACATCCCCCAAATTTTCTGACCCTCTATTTTACCTACATTATCATTTCACATCTCTCTCATCTGGTTTCCGCCCCCCCCCCCACGGTAGAATTGTCAGCGGTAGTCTCGGCGGTGCATGGGGGATGATATGTCGTGAGTGAACACTTTCTCCTCCGACGGGACTGACACTGGTCAGCCTAGTGGGCCGATTCAGGAACGCGGCTGGCGGGATGCCGGCAGTGCAAGCCTGCCTGGAGTCTCCTGCTGTGGGTGCGGGAGGCAGCCTCTGGTCTCCGAACCGGCCTCGTTACTGTTTCGGGCCCACGGAAGGTGGGATGATGATTGTCCTGGACCGCCGGGGGGTTTCTATATGGTAAAGAGTACTGTGGTACTTTACAGAGTACTACTGTACTGTGGTGACTCCTTTGATTTGGCCGTCCCCTATCCCCTCTCACCTCATCCACCTTCCCAGGGGTGCCCCTTTTGGGACATAGGTGCAAAAGACGAGGATACCCACAACAATTTGTAAAACTGATACAATGCTTCTACTTCCAAACAAAAATAAATGTGAGGAACAATGGTAAAATTTCTAAAAACATTCTTACTAATCAGGGTGTCAGACAAGGGTGTACTTTATCACCTACACTTTTTAGTATTTATATTGACGACCTAGTGTGCAAATGGAAGCAGATAGTGAATGTAGGTTTTAAAATTTCAAATAAAAACTTTTACAATCTTTTATTGTTTGCTGACGACTTAGCTATTATACAAAATAGCGAGTCTGCCCTGCAAAAATCTATTTTTAAACTTAGTGAATTTTGTAAACAATATAACATGAAAATTTCTTTTATAAAATCAAAGGTAATGGAATTCATTGGGAAAGAGCTAATTAGAACAAAAATAGTTATAAATAATCGTTGAGTTGAACAAGTAAGCCATTTTAACTACTTGGGAACTGATGTTAGTTATGACAAGGAATATGATGTCTACAATAAAATATGCAAATTTCAAAGAGTGTGTGGAACAATAAATAGAACATTTAGAAACAAAATACGTAAAGAAACAAAATTTAAGTTCTAAAAAGTTATGGCTGTACCTATACTGACATACGGAAGTGAGACTTGGACGTTAACTTAAAAGCAACAGAGTAAAATACAGGCTTCAGAAATGAAATTCTTGAGAAATGTGAAAGGATGAACGAAGAGGGACTTAATAAGAATAGAAAATATAAGAGAAGAGCTGGACATTTTTAGTATGGATGATAGGTTATAAGATCTCAAACAAAAATGGAAGGAACATGTTGAAAGAATGCCAAATAATAGACTTACAAAACAAATATTACAGTATCATCCTAAAGGTAGAAGATCGGTGGGCAGACCCAGGAAACGATGGCTGGAGGTCTTCGAAGGCGGAACAGGCATTGATTACCTATGCCATGAAGTGAAGATGAAGAAGAGGAAGAAGAAGAGGAAGAAGAAGAGGAAGAAGAAGGTGCAAAAGACCAGTCTGGTTGAGGTGCGGAATCCCCTCCATGCAATCCAATACAACGGTAACTTTACTTGATATACCTACCAAAGGTTTTCCTAGTGTTCAATGCTAAACCTAGTTACATTTAATTGGGATTGTAATGTCTTATGTATTGGCTTATGTAGGCCGGAGATCTTAAAATATGAGCTTTCACATATTTGGCCTCAGCCCCACAGACATTACTGATGGTAGGAGCCTTTTCCCGTATATCCCTCTCTGCAGTCCATTCTATTTCCTTTTTCGTTCGTCATATATTTCAAAAGATTTGAGAAAAAACAACTTGTTTGCATGTCGGAATACTGTTGTGCATTTTGTTTTGTCGTTCCGTCCCGCTTGCGCCTTTGTTAACCTCTAAACCTTTTACAAGGCCATGTATGTACATGCATTTTATGCACAGAAGTCTGCTATGTTTCAAAAAGGAGGAAATGCATTTAATCTGATATCAGAGCTTGTTTTTGTGTACAGCTTAGATTGCGTGTTTACAGTTCCTGCACGTTCGTGCACGTGAATTTCTTTTCATTTTCGAAGCATTTTTCTCAACTGTTTTCATTGCTTGTCCTTCATTTGGAAGAGGTAGTTTAGCATGCCTTATCAATGTTATCATTTTCAGGAACTGAAATAAAAACAAATAAAAACAAGAATACGGTTAAACTCTGATAATATCCTGAGGTGGCGGCAAACGAGATGAATGTCGTAGGAACAGTATTTATGCTTATAAATAAGGAGTAAGTAGTGTAAGGTTACGAGCTGTACACTTACATATCACTTCAATTTACCCAAATCACTATATACTAAATTTGAGAAGAGTATAATTCGAAACTAAAGGATTTTGTAGGTTATGTTTATATTTACATTAAATGCTCTTAAATATCCACTTACAATAAATCTAATGAAGAGGCACTCATTAGGGCGAAGGCTTTCGTTTTGTCTATATTTAGCAACTGCAACTGTAAAACAGACTAAAAATTATTTTAAAAGTAAAAAACAAGTAGTGAGTTAGATCACAGTTGCATACAAATTTCAACTTTATGGAGTATTTTTGCATTCTGATACTCTGTGGTAGCAAAATGGCAAGTAGCATCCTTTTCACCACGTTAAAACAATGCAGTATGGTACATCAAACTCAAAATTGTGAATTTTTGACATGAATTTTGAGATGAATGTCGTACGAACAGTATTTATGCTTGTAAGTAAAGAGTAAGCAGTGTAAGGTTACGAGCTGTACACTTACATATCACTTAAATCTACCGAAATCACTATTTACTAAATTTGAGAAGAGTATAATTCGAAACTAAATGCTTTTGTAGGTTATGTTTATATGTACATTAAATGCTCTTAAATATCCACTTACAACAAATCTAATGAAGAGGCACTCAATAGGGTGAAGGCTTTCTTTTTGTCTATATTTAGCAACTGCAACCTGTAAAACAGACTAAAAATTACTTTAAAAGTTAAAAAAAAACAAGTAGTGAGTTAGATCACAGTTGCATACAAATTTCAACTTTATGGAGTATTTCTGCATTCTGGTACTCTGTGGTTGCAAAATGGCAAGTAGCATCCTTTTCACCATGTTACAGCAATGTAGTATGGTACATCAAACACAAAATTGTCAATTTTTGACATACCACTTAGGGGAGAGGCGCCCAGTACCGCACACCTAAGGTTTTTTTTTTTCAAAATTCAAAGAACATGCAATGGAAAACAAGTAGAATTTTATTATCATGAAGCTATTAAAATACAGAAACAGCATTAGTAATGAACATTCATGAACACGAGTCATGTTGACTTTAAATAACTAAAGTAAATATTAGTGATAAATGCACATCTCAAAAAGTGTTTCCCAGTATCGGACAGGCGTAAATAAATACATATTTCTGAATAAAGGAAGCGGAAGTGCATAATAATCACAAGATAACCATTATTATCATAATTATTGTATTTTTGAGATGAAAACAGAACACGGTGACATGATAATATATTTTGCAAAACGTTCTCTAGAGCTTATCACAACAAAATAAAAATGTTTTAGAACTAATGAAATATTTTTTAACAGTGATCACATCTATAAAAATCAATGTTCTCTTGCACTGTCCAACTCTTGGACAATACACACTGGACCCAATCCTCGTTTGTGGTTTCTAAACAAATGATACACTCTGTTAGAACACTTCAATCAACACTGGTTTTGGTTCCAAAATTTAATTTTCTTTTAGTGTTCTAAGGCTCTCCACTATTTCTAGTTTCTGTTGGCACAGAGTTAGGCTAGGTTCTCTATTTATAGTTTTATTAATGTTAGTCTTTCGTCCCTTTGCTATTGGTGTGATCTTCTGTTTTTGTGCCTTTTCCTGCAACATCAACTTATACTGATATATCATATTTTATTCTAACCATTTTCCTTTCTTTTTGGCCTCCATGTTGACGGGAATGCCTATAGACAAAAACTAATCTAATGTCAGTTTAAATTCAGGGGATAAAAATATATTGTAACGGGAGCGCTGGAACACCCTGTGAAAGCAGCTGGCAGCGGAAGGCTGGGGAGGTTCGGTTAGCCACACCTCCTCCTCGTTCGTCTTGTAGTGGTGACAGGCTGTGGTCAGGGAAAAAACATGACTGTGTCGCCTGTTTTCTCTACACCTGTTTCTCGATCTTTCTGTTACTAGAACAATCCTGTAAACACCAGAAGGCGGGATATTCCGATATAAAGAGGGTTACAGACAGACGGAGTTAGTTAGTCAGTTGTTGGTTTGGTCAGTCAGTCAGTTGGCTAGTGTGTGAATGAGGACAGTTCTTGGTGTAAGAAGGCAGTGTTAGTCAGTGACGTGTTAATGTACGAGAAGATTGTGCAACGGAAGACTGTACGTAACTGGTATGTGCAACGGAGTTTATGTAATCGCGAGTACAAGGAAGTTGTAACGCACGAACTGGTGAATTGTAATTGTGTGCAGCAAGTAATTCTGTGTAATTGGCAAGAGTTTAACTGTAAGTCGGTGGAAATAAAGAACATTTTTGAGTGGTGAAATTGGACTTTTTTATTTCACGAACCCACAAAGTCACACTGGTGTCAGGAAGCGGGAAAACAACATAACATCACTGAACATTACAACCATGGAGGCAGCATTAGAAAAGATTTTAGCGGAACTGAAAGAAATGAAGACGGCAACTGAAAACCTCGCTGCAAAAACAGAAGCGGCAAATGACAACCTGGCCGCGGAACTGAAACAAATAAAGAGCGAGTTAACCACAGAAATGAGAGCAGCGAACGGCAGTCTGGCCACGGAAATGAAGGCGGCGAACGAGGCTCTCGCCGCAAAGTTTGAGGAACGGTTGGCCGGCGTAAGGGATGACGTCGCGAACCTGGGCAAACGGAAGGGTCAAGTAGACGACCGCCTTAATGATTTAGAGGAAAAGGCCGACAACATCGCAAAACCCCTCACCCGCCTGACGGAGGAAAACCGGCCTTATGTGTGGACGGAGGACGCCGAAGACGATTTCCAGCACCTGAAGGGGACCCTGTGCAGTGCTCCAATTTTGGGTTTCCCACAACCGGGTGGCGCCTTCATTGTGGACACCGACGCTAGCGACCATTACATTGGAGGTGTCCTACCGCAGATCCAGGACGGCCATGAGCGCACAAGAGTGGAAGAGAAGAAGCGTGCCGCAGCAGTCCGAGTAGTTGTGGCAGTGCCTGCTGAAGGCTGGGATAGCGCAGGCCTGAGGAGGGAGCAGCTGGCGGACGCAGACTTGGGGCCACTCTTGAGGGAAGTGGACGCAGGGACGAGACCAACCTGGGAGGACATCGCACCGAGGAGCGCCACCTACAAGTCGTACTGGGCCCAATGGGACTCGTTGAAGACCAGAGAGGGCGTGCTGTTCCGGGTATGGGAGTCACCCGATGGGAAGGCGCAGAGAGGGCAGTTGGTACTTCCCCGGAGCAAGGTCCCGGAAGTCTTGGAGGAAGTGCACGCCGGTACTTCAGGAGGACACCTGGGAGCGAACCGAATGATTCACAAACTACGGCAGCGCTACTTCTGGCTGAGACTCCGAGCAGATGCTGGTGGTACACCTGGACCGCCTCGCACGCTACGATGGGGCTGTTCGAGGCGAACAGCTTTGAGGAGGGAGCAGTGTAACGGGAGCGCTGGAACACCCTGTGAAAGCAGCTGGCAGCGGAAGGCTGGGGAGGTTCGGTTAGCCACACCTCCTCCTCGTTCGTCTTGTAGTGGTGACAGGCTGTGGTCAGGGAAAAAACATGACTGTGTCGCCTGTTTTCTCTACACCTGTTTCTCGATCTTTCTGTTACTAGAACAATCCTGTAAACACCAGAAGGCGGGATATTCCGATATAAAGAGGGTTACAGACAGACGGAGTTAGTTAGTCAGTTGTTGGTTTGGTCAGTCAGTCAGTTGGCTAGTGTGTGAATGAGGACAGTTCTTGGTGTAAGAAGGCAGTGTTAGTCAGTGACGTGTTAATGTACGAGAAGATTGTGCAACGGAAGACTGTACGTAACTGGTATGTGCAACGGAGTTTATGTAATCGCGAGTACAAGGAAGTTGTAACGCACGAACTGGTGAATTGTAATTGTGTGCAGCAAGTAATTCTGTGTAATTGGCAAGAGTTTAACTGTAAGTCGGTGGAAATAAAGAACATTTTTGAGTGGTGAAATTGGACTTTTTTATTTCACGAACTCACAAAGTCACAATATCTTCGTGTACGGTACTGGGAAAATTGCTATCGTACGGTATTGAGCAACTCACACGGACGTATATATAACGTCATAGCACGGCCCGATTCTTTTAAACCGACACTATATTTTGTGTTTGTGCAGTCTACTTAATACCAAATAATATGAGTACAGATAGTTACTTAGTTCTTCACCGGACAAGGCAGCAGCAATGTCAGCAAGTTATTAACAGCACAGCTCCAGTTCACTACACGACTTCTCTGAACAATAACTTCTGATTCAACGGTCAAAGAGGAGAGAAAACTTTTCGTTGGTAACAAAGATAGTTTGTCTAAATACACACCATGAGCTTCTACTATCTATCGGCAAGTACGAGACACTGGCACCGTGCGGTACTGGGCACTGTGCGGTCCTTGGCGCATCTCCCCTATGTATGCTATTAATAAATCGTGTGTACTTAAATTTATCATTGAATAAAAGTTTATATTGAAGTTAAGACGCAAAGTGCCCATATAGTTGTACAAAGTTTGTTTTGAATATACCTGATACAGAAATAAAAAGTAATTGTCGCTTAATTCACGTCAAGATCCCCATAAAGAAGCAGCAAGTGATAATCAGCATCACAATAACATTGACAGTTTCAATTCTATCGAATCCATTGCTTTCAAAAATTCATACAGTTAAGTTTTACTCTACAGAACTAGAACAGCTTGGATTGTATGACATTCTTCCCTCGCATATCAGCCTCCCTCACATTTTTTTTTAAACGTGCATTATTTATATTCTGAAGTAAGTATTGTGACTTCGTAGAATTAAAAGTCAGAGTTGTAGATATTCCAAAACACAGTCTACCAAGGTCGATGACAAAACAGTGTTCTGATTACATCAGATCTCATTACAACAACACTCTACAGCTGTTTACTGCTTACGACTGACTCTTGGCAAGTCATCGCTTTCTTATTTGTGTCGGTAAGTCTTTTATCTCCGGCGCTATGTTTATCTGCTTATGCGAGCTCTTTATTTCTATGAAACACTATCCGTCTTTTGTTTATTTGCATCGAACATTTTATGCCCGTCACCACGACACTATATTATTTTGTAATGGTGTTTTAGTTTATATATATTAATACGTACATTAATAATGTCAGGAACAAGGAAGAATCTAACATATGGGAAGTCGAAATGATCTTTTATCATTACTGTTTATTATATATCAATGATCTAACCCAATTTTACTAATGTTTATCCTAAATTAACTCCAATTACATACATCTCTTTGATTATTCCACAAAGCTGAATAACATATGCTCCTATTACGTAAATGAAGTTATATTTAATATAAACTTTACTTAATTTCAGGTCTTAAATTGGTAAAAGACTTCAATAAAGATGACTGCGTATAGCCTACAAATTTGCTACCAAGGATTACAAACTTATAATTATTGGTACACTTTCTTTTCCATTACATTACTTCTATTTAATGTAATAAACTATTATGCATTTTAATATAGTTTAAAGTCTTTATAAAAACTTGAGGTAAACATATTAATCTATAAGAAAAGTTTCAATGTTTTCTCTGAACTTGGCTGAGGTTTGCAAATTTGTGGTTTATGGTGTGATGAAGAGAATGGAAAACTTTTAGCCAGTACCGAAAAACGCATTGCTTTGTGTGACACATATTGTGGTTGGATAAAAATCGGTTTGGAACGTTTGGAAGGTAAATCAGAGCACTTATTGAACAATTATCTCTAACACTGCATTAAATATTTAATATTGATAAATATTCTACAATTAATGTTAGTGTTTGTACCAGGGCTGTTCAATAAAGAACGATTTTTGACAGCGTACCTTTACTCAACCTCATAATTTTGATGCCCCTTCTCAAAATAGTCTCCCCTGAATGTGATGCACTTGTCCCAGCGTTTCTGCCAGTCATCAAAGACATGCTGCAAACCACTTTTTGAGAGGTCCTTCAAAATCGCATCCGCAGCCTTTACCACTGCTTCTGATGATGGATAATGCCTCCCACGAAGGCGTTTCTTCAAGTTAGGGAATAGAAAAAAGACACATGGGAATAAATCCGGACTATAGGGAGGGTGAGGAATGCACTTCACGTTTATTTTTGCAAGATATTCAGCAACAACATTGGCAATATGCAGCCGCGCATTATCGTGTTGCAGCATCCAGCCTGCTTCACGGAAACGTGGTCTTTTGCGCCTGATATGGACTTGCAATGTTTTCAGGACATCCCTGTAGTATTGTCCAGTTACTTATGTGCGTGCAGGTACAACATGTTGATAAACCATTCCATGAATATCAAAGAATGAGATGACGATAACTTTCCCAGCAGAAGAAACCACTTGCTTATTGGGGGGGTTGGTGATGAAGGAGATTTGCACACTGAGCTTTGCTATTTGCTCTCAGAATCAAAATGATGTAGCCAAGTTTCATCAGCCGTGATTACGTTTGAAAGAAACTCCGGATCTTCCTCTAACATCAAATTTAACTGCATGTTACCTCCATAGCAGAGGTAGGCGAGTCTGAAATTGCCTGGTTCTCACAGGCGGGAACCAGGAATACAAACAATGAAATATTACTGCATGTTTGATTCACATTACCCTAATAGAATATTGTGAGTTTGTAGGTTCGTGAAATAAAAAGTCCAATTACACAAACTCAACAATGTTCTTTATTTTCACCGACTTACAGTTGAACACTTGCCAATTAAACAGGATTACGTAATGCACACAATTACGATTCACCAGTTCGTCCGTTACAATTCCACTGTACGGTCACAATTACGTAAATTCTTCCGTTGCACATACACAGTCTTCTCGTCCTTACACTAGCACTGCACTCTTACGCTGATTGCCACGAACTCTGACTGACTCCTCTTGCCCGACGTGCTGCTTATATAGGGCCAGCGGGTCGATCTGGAAGGTTCTAGATTAGATGAAATATCCCGTAAGTTCGAGAACACAGGTGGAACAGAAAGAGACGGCGCAGTGATGTTTTTTCTCCCAGCCACCTCCTGTCACCACTATAAGACAAACGAGGGGGGAGGCGTGGCTAACGCCGACCTCCCCTGCTCGCCCGATCTCAGCTGGTTCTATAGGGTGTTTCAACGATCGGGTGACAATATAATAAGATTGAATTTTAGTGCGAAAAATTATGACCATAAAAATTATGATTATTCTTTATTGAACTGCCTCGTATATTACTTATGCATTCTGCATTGTACATAAAGAATGACAGTGATCACTCCATTTTTGTTCATAAACTCTTCCTGAAATAAAAACGTCATTGCTAACAGCTTTACAAGAGAAAGTATCTGCAAAGTTCTCTTTTAAAGTAAATTCCTTAAGAACGGAGCTCGGGTATTGCCTTTGATTATAGGTAGTGCTTCTCCACAAATTTGATCAGCAACTTACTTCTCCCTCCTAAATTCACAGTTAAAAGCAAACCTTATTTGAATTTAGCAGGTAATGGTGTATCTTTGACCGTGGCCACTCTCTAAATGAGACCCAGATGTAAAAGCCCCAATAATTAAGTTTCCTTGTGTTTTTATATAGAAACATTACAGAAAAAAGCGAGCCACATACATGGATTTTACTAAGTTTGCCACCAGCACGAGGTTCAAGGTCCATATATTTGTTTTATTGCTAAAAATAATACCAAAATTTCAAATTATCCACCATATTACTTAAACAGCTGTCACTTCTTTTCAGTGATATTTTATCCATAAATATATAGAAGGTAGATCATTTCGGCAACGTCTATATAGTTTTTTCATGGTATCCTGAGAGTTTTAATTAACCTTATGTGTCTTGTATAATATTTTAAGTGCTTCCTAAGAAACGCAAGGCTTTTCAGCGAGTGAAACATAGGGCTAAATGTTATAGGGCAATTCATGGCATTATTATTTATTTTTAAAGTCCATGGAAAATTCCGAACAATATGTGAATCCAAAGAACGTTTAAAGACAGAGTGAGAAAGGATACAAAAAGGTAAATGTATAAGGTAATGGCTATTCCAACTTTACTATATGGAAGCGAATCCTGGGTGCCAACACAAAAGGATTTAAATAAAATACAGACTGCAGAAATGAAATTTTTAAGAAGTGTTAAAGGTTGTACAATATTGGACAAAATAAGAAATGAGGATATAAGAATGGAACTAGAAATGGAACCTATCCATGACAAAATATCAGAAAGAAGGCAACAATGGCATGAACATATATTAAGGATGGAGGATGGAGGATATTCAAATGCAGTATTAAACTATAATCCAAAAGGAAGAAGAGACAGAGGATGACCCAGGAAACGCTGGAGAGATCTATGAAGCCGGAACGGACGATATGCCCAAACCATGGAGTGAAGAAGAAGAAGAAGAATAAGAAGAAGAAGAAGAAGAAGAAGAAGAAGAAGAAGGAGAAGGAGAAGAAGAAGAAGAAGAAGAAGAAGAAGAAGAAGAAGAAGAAGAAGAAGAAGAAGAAGAAGAAGAAGAAGAAGAAGAAGAAGAAGAAGAAGAAGAAGAAGAAGAAGAAGAAGAAGAAGAAGAAGAAGAAGAAGAAGAAGAAGAAGAAGAAGAAGAAGAAGAAGAAGAAGAAGAAGAAGAAGAAGAAGAAGAAGAAGAAGAAGAAGAAGAAGAAGAAGAAGAAGAAGAAGAAGAAGAAGAAGAAGAAGAAGAAGAAGAAGAAGAAGAAGAAGAAGAAGAAGAAGAAGAAGAAGAAGAAGAAGAAGAAGAAGAAGAAGAAGAAGAAGAAGAAGAAGAAGAAGAAGAAGAAGAAGAAGTAGTCCCTGGAATGTCTTGAAAAGCAAAGTAAACTAACACATGTCACTAACGAAAATTCTGGTTGCACAATAATTATTAATGAATGAAATGCTACTAGATTTTTCTTAGTTGTACTTCAAATGATTCTGCATATTAGGGTTTCAGAAATAATAAGTTTTGCACCGTGATTCTTAACAGAAACTTAACCCACCTGTGCACTTTCCTCTTGTGTTATTTGAGGTTGTTCGACGGTGCCTTTGAATAGTGTTTCTGGTTACGTATTGATGCATTTATTTGTGCTATTTTCTTATTTGTTATAGTGTATCCTAATATTTTAATTAACTCTTTAAGTATATTGAGCTGTACGATAAAACCTCATACCATGGGCAACGCTGGGTGTTTGAGGTACTGTAGGTATTGATAAATGAAAACCTTAGAAAAGGGAGTGTAAAAAGTATAACGCTTATCTAATAGGACTTTATCTTTTATTTCCATTTTCCGCTCCTTTAAGATACCCGGAGTCTCTCGTTAATAGTTTGTACACTTTAATGTTATCAGCTTATATGTTATTACAGGCTGGTATTTAGATGTTTATATGACATGATTTAACAATAATAGGGTATAAATATATAGGAAAACAAATATATGGCTTGCATGGTAAGCTTCATATTTATATGATGTACGGAATTTTTAATTTCTATTTCATATATGAGTATCCTCAATTTACTTAATTACCTAATTACTTTATAATTGTCTTGAAAATATTAATTAAGACGCCGTGTAGACTACTTTATAACAGACTTTCAAAGTGTGTCCTATAAACATTTTATTAGTAAATCTGAGTAAAAGACACATACCCCAACGTATATACATATGGAAAGATAAGCAGATGAAATTTTTTAATTATGCACGTTATTTATCCTACATAGAAAGTTATCAAGTTCTGCTTTTATTACAGTGTGCTCTGCTGAGTTGGTTGCACTCTTTTAACACAGTAATGACTGAGCCGAATGGCTAAAAGTTATAGAACAGTTATGTCCAAATAATAAAGCAATGAAAGCTCTTACTTGGTACTGGAAAGTACAAGAAGCCAATGGTTTCAAAGAAGAGTTCATTGATGATTCGATAATTATGGTATTAATGGAGAAGGCTTACAAAGTAAATTCATTGCAGATGCATTTGAAGTAATCATGCAATTCACTTTACCAACATATTAAGTATAAGCAATTAAATAAAAATCACACCGTCTTAAAAATCGATGGCTAGAACAATAAAAAGTCAAATGAAAGGATCTTAAAGAAGATATATTGGAACGTATTCTGCAATATATGTGAATGAAATTATTGTGGTACAATAATCATATACACGATGACTCACGCACGAGGTAATTTCGAATTTAGGAATACTAAAACACAATTAATATTACAATAGAATAAAATAATAAAATAATTTAGGTAATTTGTTATTTGTAATTTATTTCTCATTTTCCTTTCAAAACATCAAATGGAAATACAAAATCAAGATTAAAATTATAAAATCCATACTGAAAAATGCCATATGTTCCTAAATCCTGGAAATTCTATCGTGTTGCCCACCATTAACTAATGATTCGGTCCCCATAGACCTAACCCTAGTTTTTTTTGTGTACTGGAGGCCCTCTGCTCCTTTTTACAGATTTTGCCATTTTACCTATCCCAATCTATATTTTTCTCTTAACTGTTCTTAGCCATTTGTCTTTAACTTTCCCTAAATAATTCCCTATATTTCTCCTGTTCTTTTCCCCTTTTACTGACAAAATTTTTCTAATTACTACTTCACCCCCGAAATTGTCTCATTTACGTAGCCAAGCCTGCTCTCTCCATATCTTTGTTCGACTACAGTATAATATACAATGGGAATCTGCATTCTCTTCTCCACACAATGGACATTTATCTAGCTCCCTCTCTTGACCTATACCTTTCAAGTTTCTAACTCTTTTCGCCCAAGCAAAACCTTCTCGCCTTAACTTACTACATATATCTATATATCCTTCCCTCCCCCAGGTTGTTTTTTTGTCTCTATATAATCTCAGTGAGCTTTTTTCACTTGTATTGGCGAAATTGTCAATGTCTTGTAATCTTAGCCTAACTTCTTTCCACAAGCCTCTATACCCATACTCTGCATTTATACAAGAGTGACCC
The DNA here is from genome assembly GCA_030765055.1 of Mantis religiosa. Classification (NCBI taxonomy): domain Eukaryota; kingdom Metazoa; phylum Arthropoda; class Insecta; order Mantodea; family Mantidae; genus Mantis; species Mantis religiosa. The sequence goes on along the minus strand of CM060949.1, from coordinate 36,720,674 downwards.
ATACCTATCTGCTTTAACAAGTCATACATTTTATGTGCCCAAGACCCACCCCAGTTACTTCTCTTTTGAATATGAAAACATTCTTTAATAATATTGCCATCTTCCAAGTTAGTGATTCTGTATAAATATTTCATTGCCTTTGACAAGATTTTAATTTTAGTCGAATGCCTGCCTAGTTCCAATTGTGCTATCAGTAATCCCAATATATATTTACAAAAGGATCTATGCACTCTATCAGTCTCTCTCCAAGCCTTATCTACTCCCCAAACCTCTGATCCATGTAACCTTCTATTTTCTACTACTGCCGTATAAATCCTCTCCTACACTTTGACATTTATATCTGGCAGTTTACTGTAGCATGATCTTATCACCCTCATGGCCATTTTACGTTTTGCCATAGACATCTTTTTTGTTCTTTCCAGCTACCATCTGAACTCAACCTTGTCGCCAAATAATCACATCTCCTTACTACCTCTATTTCTCTTCTATTAACCTCCCATTTCTCATCCTTACGCAACCTGTATCCTTTTTTGAAGACCATAATCTTTGTTTTGTTTTCATTCACATTCAAACCCCATTTATTGCAATAAGAATTCACTGCCTCGATTAATTTAGGTAGCAAAATGCGATTGACTAAAAATACGAAAGGAACCTTTAGCAAATATTGCAAAACAGAAGAGAAGCGATGGAAGACGGACGAGAAGCAACCATCCTTGTGAGTTAATACTCAGTACACGTGGTAGTCCCTCGTAGAACATAGAAGATAGAAAAGATATATGTACACAAGTATTATTCAAATGCTAATTGAGAAAAGCATTAAGGATACAACACTACCTTGAGGCAATTAACTCCATGGAATAAGTAATAAAAATTATCTCTGATAATAACAGGTAGATTTTAGACTTAAATATAATTACAAGGGGTAAAAGTAGTACCTAATTAAAAACTTATTCACATCAGAAAACATTTCCCACACTAAAAACAATTATAACGCATAACATAAATCACTAAATATTGTATACTGAAAGGAATTTCAAACCTGACAGCAAATCGCAGCTGTAAATCGTCCATAATCACACGAAAAAATGACCAGATGAAATTTAAACGATATTCTCACAGATATTGCTTAAAATATACTTCAATAATTCTTGCATAAAAGCAAGAATTGTTTGTAAAAATAAAAAAATAGGGTTAATATATGATTACAAAAATGTTTTGTTAAGACGATGAAAATAATTGATAAAACAATTGAAGGAATAACATTTTAGTAATCAAAGTTATGTTTTTTTTTTTTAATTTACGTCCTCCAACGTTAAGTCATATCGGACGATGAATGGAATAGGTGAAATAATGCTCAAATGAACCCGGGGTCCATAGAGCTTAGAGTTGCCCGAAATTCGTCTTTTAAGACAGGGGAAAACCCCGGAAAAAGCCTTCCCCAGGTAACTCACCCTCACCTAAGCAGACATGTTACCCCCACGCCACCGAGGCGGGTTCCAATTGTTAATGATTCTTTTCTAGTCAGCACCTTTACTTTCCATATCTCCGAAACCAGATGTGCTACAACATTATATAAATGTTATATTAATTTCTTATTACTGTTGTTCGTCTACACACGCTGTAATCGATAATTTTACTATCATATTTAATGTATTTGTAAAATTCGCAAATGAGATATTCTCATAATTAACATAATACGTCGGTTTCAGTTATGTTACTGTAATAAGTGTAGACCAGTTTTCTAATAAAATAAATAGTGAAATATTCAAGAAAATAGGCATGAAGATTGGAGAAAATAAACACGAAATTGGGCAAACCCAATACACGCAGATATGATGTTAAATATTTTCATAGAACTCTTAGCTTATTGAAGGCCGTTACAATATACAAGGAAGATCATCCTGAGATTTTCCTGCGTAAAACTTCTGCAGAGCAGGAACAGGCTGAATTGTATATCCTCCTCTTTCAGCAAGAATGGCTCATGCAGTCTATCAATTAGAAATGACTTGTATAGTGAAAATGTTCTTTTGCCGTCGCATGACATTACAGGTGTATGATAAAGCACCAGTTTCTTCTTCGGTGCGTTTGCTCGCCACAACGCTGTTCAGAAATTAGCAGTTTTGCAAATAGAATTTTTCTGTAGCACCTCACTGTGTTTATGAAATGCAATTTTTGGAACCCCATGTGTTTCTGACGACAATGCTACTGAAATATCGCCGGTGAGAGGAAGTGAAAGTTCAAGGAAGTTTTCGAGCTTCCAACTACATTAAAACTTTCGATATTTTGGAAAAATGATTATGGATCTACCCTATCTTGTCTTGGAAGCTGTTTGTATCAAAATGTTATTGTGCTATCGCAATAACTTTTGTACATATATATTTAGGGATTTGTTATCCAAATTTATTGAACCCTATTTTACACAGTGGTATATTAGGGTTAGGGCTGATACATAAAAATATACAATTTTAACAAAAATATTTTAAATACTAGAAGAAATAAATGCTGTTTTAATCTGATGCATATTAATTTAGACTATTTCAGACGTTTAAACACTGAGTTTATAAACATCATGAAGTACTTATACTGTTGTGGGTTCATTAGCAAAGATGTGAGCGGAGCAGAAAATTCAGTTCCTAGAGAGTCTAGCTTGAATATTAATTCTTGTCTTTCTCTCCAAAAAACGGGACAACAAAAAAGGAGATGAACCACAGTTTGAAATTCTTCACCACACATGCACTCGGGGTTGGATGTTAAGTGAAAGCGTGATAAGTATTCACCAATGTCCACTTAAAAATTGTGTCAAAACAAAATTTGGTACAAGAGTTTCACATTTTCGTCTGTCATATACACTAGGGAAAAATAATGTTTTTGTTAAACTTCCATTTGGAGTTGTTAGCCATTGTTGGTTCCATTCTTCAAGAATATGTTGATGTATTATTCTCCTTACAGTAGAAATAGAACATAAAGAGTATGTCACAGGAAGATTAGATTCTGCAGCCTTCTTAGCCAAGCAATCAGCTCTCTCGTTAACTAAAATTCCACTGTGTCCTTTAAGCCATCCCATGCAAATATGTCCTGGATGGTGTTGAAGCAAGGTTCTGATTTCATGTGCTAATGAATTTAAATTGTATTTATCAATAATAGCGATTAGAGCTGATTGTGAATCACTAAGAATACGGGCACTGTTCCCATTAACAGTACACCATTTTATAGCTTCTTTAATTGGAAAGAGCGACTGGAATACAGAACATTTGGGTGACAATTTGTTTAGGGAATTCATAACAGTTTTCAAACCTTCTGCGTAGGATGATGCACCTGTAATCTAATTCCCCGTCCAATTAAAACTGGCTGGGGAGGCAAGGATAAATTTGGAGAATTCACGGAACTTTTTATTTCTAATCGGTGTCTTTACAAACAGTTTCTTCAGCTTAGAAACAAGATCTGCGTTTCTATACTACGTTCTGACAGTTTTACTAACACGGTGGGATTGGGTTTGGTATTTCATTACGGAAGGGATTTGGTACATAGGACAATATGCTGGGTCCATTGTTCCTATGCCCTCAAGTGGGGGCAACCCCGGGAGGAAGGATGAGGCGAAGCAGACAGAGCGGCCGACCCTAGGAGACACGACAACACAGAGGGCAGGGTCCCTTACTTGGATAGATACCTCCCCGACAGGCCAGGACAACAAACTGGCTTCCCCAGAGCGGGGCGGCAACGAGCCAGCAGCCGAGCAGCAAAGATCCCAGGCAGGTGATCCGAGCCCCAAAGGTCCCTGGCTGGCAGACCCGAAATAGTCTCAGCAGAGGAGCGGAGACGAGAACGACAACCGACCTACCGGAGGAGGAAGTAGTTTTCCTCAGAGGGTATCATCCTGGCATGCACCGCCAAGACTCCCGCCGACACTTCTACCCTGAAAGAGGCCACCAGATTATATGAAATGATAATGGAGATGGACAGGATACTCATGGGATGTAATTAACTTACCCAGCATTCACCTAGCGATCCGGGAAAAACCCCCGAAAAGTACCCTTGTGTCAGATAGGTCGGCCACGGAAATCGAACCGGGCCTCCCGAATTCGGACCTCAGAATAAGCCGCCTGAGCCTTCCCGCTCGGTGTATAAGGTATGAGCAAGGTATATAAGGTGAACTAATTTAGGATAAAGAAGCTTTAATCCAACTCCCGCTTTAATATATACAGAGCAGCGTCACTACTATTTACTTTAATGTATTTACTGTGGTAACCCTCTTTTGTTTTACTTGTTGGTATACATGCTGTCATATTTCTACATCCAATTTATCGAACCGCTCAACGATCTTGAGCTTGAATGTGGTGTTATGGCTGCCTACCCTCTGTTTAAAATCTGATAAAATTAGTTCAATGAAGTCCAGATTTTGTTGATATGATGGTAGTTTTGACGCAGTATGACCATTTTCTCCAACATTTTGAACACTGCATACCGTAAGTATTTGGATTTTTGCACTTTCTTAAGTTACAGCACTTGGATGAAATAATACTTTCATGTATAATTATGCTTTTATCTGAGAGACATATTTTTAAAAAATTTGAAAGGGAGTACAGCTCTTGGTTATTAAATGGTGCATTATTATAAAAACTACGGAGCTTGGGACAGATATATAGTGAAAATTAATTGTTCTCACACTAGCCGTGTGTTGAACATACTATGGAAGTGTAGAGCCAGGCTGAAAAATTCAATGCCATAGCCGGGATTTGAACCAGGGTTCTTCTGGTCTCCGTCCAGCCGCTCTAAACCATTGAGCTAAAGCTTAAGCTGAAGCTCTAAAGCATTGAGTGGCTGGACGGAGACCAGAAGACCCGTGGTTCAAATCCCGGCTATGTCATTAAATTTTTCAGTCTGACTCTACCCTTTCAAAGTACGTCCAACACACGGATAGTTTGAAAGAACAATTCATTTCAATTAATTGTATTTAACAGTGGTCCGAACTATAAAGCCCGGGCCTTAAAGTACTTACAGCATAGTAAGTCACCATTAAGGTAGTTATCTCATGTGTTTATGAGAACTCCTAGGGGTTTAGCGGAAAAAACACGAGTCAGTTGGAGGATTTAATGTCATGTTGGCATGTTGACCATAGTAGCTCAATGATTTAGAGCGGCTGGACGGAGACCAGAAGACCCGTGGTTCAAATCCGGGCTATGGCATTGAAAATTTCAGTCTGACTCCACCCTTTCAAAGTACGTTCAACACATGGCTTGTGTGAAAGAACAATTCATTTCAATTAATTGTACCTAACAGTGGTCCGAGCTATAAAGCCCGGGCCTTAAAGTACTTACAGCATAGTAAGTCACCATTAAGGTAGTTGTCTCACGTGTTTATGAGAACTCCTAGGGGTTTAGCGGCAAAAACACCAGTCAGTTGTAGGATTTAATGTCATGTTGGCACGTTGACCATAGTAGCTCAATGGTTTAGAGCGGCTGGATGGAGACCAGAAGAACCGGAACTCAAATCTCGAATATGGAATTGAATTTTTCAGTCCAACATACAGCTAGTGTGAAAGAACAATTAATTCCCATTAATTGTACCTAATAGTGGTCCGAACTATAAAGAGCATAGTAAGTCGCCATTAAGGTAGTTGTCTCATGTGTTTATGAGAACTCCTAGTGGTTTACTGGGAGAAACACGAGTCAGTTGGAGAATTTAATGTCATGTTGGCACGTTGGCCATGGTAGCTCAATGGTTTAGAGCGGCTGGAGGGAAACCAGATGATATATAATGAGTTTTCCTTTTAAAAATTGTGCGTAGAATTCATTGCCCATTTCATTATGGCTATTTTAGCTTTCTAGCTGTTTTAGTAGCAAATATTTAATCTAAAAAATTATATATAAATTAAATAAGATATTTATTATTATGAATTGTTAAAATTTGAAGTTGTGCCCCAGTGTAGTACCCTAGGTTTGAGATTCGATATTCATATTTTATTTACTTCATTATGAAAATCTCCCAATTTATGATTTGATTTATATATGAGCAAGCCTTTGAAACCGCCTTGTTCACCCCCAGCATAAACAACAATTAGCCCCTCTCCCTTGAAAATCGCAGCTATAAACCTGTAATATTTTCATCAGTCCATCCTTTTGGGCTGGTGTGACTACCGCCTATGTGTTTCATCTGTGTAAATAGCAGGTGTCCCCCTCTCACTTATACTTCCGTGTGCCTTTCCGATAGTCTCGCTCAGAACGAAGTCGTGTTCATTTCTATCAGTAGTTTAGTTATTTCTTTCTCTACTCTGTTAAACAATGACCTGATACCCTACTTGCTCTTAAACGACACATTTGTCGAAGCCATTTAGACCTGTTACGCGTTTCTGGAACGTTGTGCTTTTTGCCTGAAGTTTTAAAAGGTATGCTATGATTTTCATTTGTTTGCATTCTTGAACATTATTTTTCTCTGTTCTTTCTAACTCTAGTGTGGCATTTTATATGTGCTTTTGAACTTTTTGATTTTTTTAGTCTTTTAATCTAAGCAGTTATTTGCTTTTAACTTATTTATTCATATGAAGAAATGAAAGTGAATGGGTTGAGCCCTTTTGGTCCCTTGTACGTAGGTCATATGTTGGGCTCATTGTACCCCTCTTACTTGAGTGCTTATTTAAATTTGTGGCCTTCAAAAAGGACAGGATAAGTCTTGGATGAGCATTCCTTATATCATCTGGTCTCAATTTGAGCCCAGAATTAAGTGTCTAAGTGTAGCAAGTGCTTCACATTGACACAAAATATGTAGAGACTTCCTGAATGTGGGATCTGCACTTAGCTTCATCACATGCAGGTGTCTCTTTAGGGTGTTGTGCCCTGTCAACAGGCCAAAAACACTTCTAAGTTGTACCTGATTAAAAGTTAGCAGAATCCCAGTGTTCTTGCTAGTTCCTTCTATCATAGACTGAGCCTACCTAGCTGTAGTAAGATTACGCCATGACGTGCCATGTTGAAGTGATACCCAATCAAGGATCTCACATCCGGCCCTTCTTGGGGTAATACCAAGAACAGGTTCCGAACCAATAACAATGTTGACCGAGCACTCCCTGGCCAGCCTATCAGCTAGTTCATTTCCTCTGATCCCAGAATGCCCAGAAACCCAGCAGAGCTGCAATGGTCGGCGAGAACAGAGAATATTCAAGGTCTCTTGGCACTCTCATACCAACCTAGACCTTGTTTTGCTAGCATATCGTGCCTTCAGGGCAGCCTGGCTGTCAGAACAGATATTAATCTGACCATGCAGCCAAGGCATCCCTAAGATGTGATAAACACAAGCCAAAATAGCATATATTTCTGCTTGGAATACTGTAGAATTACTTCCCACTGAGTACGATAGCCTCGTACTGCCAGCCCCGTTCCCCGAGTCGGTCTTGGAGCCGTTTGTGTCCCGACGGACCCCTTGAAATACTCAGGAACCCGTGGGTCCATTCCTCTCTGAGCGGAAAACTGACCCTATATTCAGAGTCAAGATTATAAATAGGCTTCACACTGTTGCAACCCATCGCTAGGATAGTCCGCGACTTCTGAAGCTTGTTCAATATTTCTCTGTATCCTTTAATCGTATTTTTAAAAGACCAACAGCCCACACTCCCGAGACTTTGAGCAGTTACACCGGCCATTCCTTGGATAAACAAATCCAGAGGAGGCAAGTCAAGCAGTGCCTCTAGGGCACTGAGTGGAGTGGTGCGACCCCAGTAATCCCTAAACACGGTAGGCGTTAGATCTTATTTAGTTTGTTTTTGGTAGCCTGTGTCGTAACACAAGGCATACATTTGAGCAATTTCTCGACTCAGGTATGTAATATATAGAAAGTACCTAATATAGGAAGTACTGCGGGAGTAATTAATCTATACGATGATCAATATTTGACAAATTCACAATACTAACTCCATATCACAACGCTGTAAAAATGTAATATGTTATGCTGCATTAAAAAGCAAAAGAAAATTAACACAAACTGTGTCTCAGAAGCACACGACATCACTAGCTGGCCGTTCCTACCAACTGTCGTGCTGATTTCACTCCGCAGAGTGGTGCATTCATATTGGTGATAGATATTCGAATAAAAAAAATCGATGTATTCAATTCTTGAATATTTTCCAGATGTCGAAACCTGAATACACATGCAAAGTTCTCATTTGCGTTTGTCTTGAGTAGTTACTACTCTAGAATACTGGAAATTACTGCTAATTATTATGTTGTTTTACTGTATTTTTAAACATACACACAGTGCACATAAACACCATGCCCAAGGCGGGACTCGAACCCATGTGATTTTACGCGGCGTAACGATAGAGACATGCGCTCTAACGACCCCGATCTCTTGTATCGAATTCACGCAAATGTTATCGTTTGTGGTATCCAAGAACTTGTTTTCGAATACAAGCAAGTGTTCTTGATTCGCAGCGTATGACGTCATCCGAGAACTTGCATTCCAATGTAAGCAAATGATCTCGTTTGTGGTATCCAAGAATTTGTTTTCGAATACTAGCAAATGTTCTCGATTCGCAGCACATGACGTCATCCGAGAACTTGCATTCTAATGTAAGAAAATGCTCTCGTTTGTGGTATCCAAGAACTTGTTTTCGAATACAAGCAAGTGTTTTCGATTTGTAGCATGTGACGTCATCCGAGACTTTGCATTCGAATGCAAGCAAATGTTCTCGTTTGCAGCATCCGAGAACTTGAATTCGAATGCAAGTTTCGGTTCTCCGAAGTATTCGAATACAATATATTCGATTCTTGATGGGATTCGATTCTGCTCATCTGACGGAGTAATGCGCAGTGATATCTGGACGGGTCCACTTAAGAAAGGCTGCAACCGGAGGGATGGACAGGTCAGTTGTATAACAGTTGCGAGCAAGTAACAAGTGCACGGCTACTGGATAATACTACAGTTTGTTTCTCTCCTGATTCCAAATGACAGATCTAGCAGCAAATTAGGAAATAAGATGCTACATTCACAAGCATAGGATTAATTCTTTTTCTACAAGCAATTTCAATATGTTTAATTAGAGGTTATATATCTTTAAGATTTTGAATACGTAATGTCTATAGATTTATGAAAAGTATCAAGGGTCTGTGTCTGCAACAGATGTGTCAGAAAGCACTGTTAGGAGAAAAGCACCATTGATTCTCGTGCAACAAGGTATTTTTCTACGCCAGCAAACATAGATCAGAACATCCACAAAATCTAATTTGGATGGTTTCATTGAAGAAGCAGTTAGGCTAACTGTGAATAAATTTTATATCACAGAAAAAGAAAGTACCAACTCTGAAGAAAATGCTTATGAAGGTCCAAAATTCTATTCACTTGCAAGGTAGTGTATCAACATTAAAAAGAGTTATTTTGATGGAAGAAGTCCAAGCGCAACATACAAATATTAATGGAGCATCATACCACACGAGCAAAAAGCTTAAGTATCTGTAAAATATTCAAAGATATCGCAATGAAAGCCGCAATATAGTTTATATGGATGCAACTTGTATCTCAACTGAACTGACTCGTGTTTTTCCAGGTAAATCACTTAGGAGTTCTCATAAACACACGAGACAGCTATCTTAATGGCGACTTACTATGCTGTAAGTACTTTAAGACCAGGACTTTATATTTAACCACTATTAGGTCAATTAATGGAAATTAATTGTTCTTTCACACTAGCCGTGTGTAGACTAAAGTATGGAAAGGTAGAGTCAGACTGAAAAATTTAGTGCCATAGCCGAAATTTGAAGCACGGATCTTCTGGTTGCCGTCCAGCCACTCTAACCCTTGAGCTACCATGGCCAATGTACCGCCATGACATTAAATTCTCCAGTTGGTTTAATGTTAGTACAGTTTTATGTTTATTTCAGAAGGAGTTAAAGTTTGAATATTCGAGAAGAGGTTTAAACATTCTTTAATTGACTTAGTAAATTATTTTCATTTTACCCCCATCCGACACTACGGCGAGATGCGAGGTTTTTACGTGGGGCAAAGCAGCTGGGGGTAACTGCGAGAAGATATCTCGACTTAGAGCATCGTAACCAGCCCCAAGGGCAGGACGCTGCAGCATCCCATTCCTGATCACGTAGGCTTGCGGGGGAATGAAATGGTGGATTTGGCAGCCAAGACAGCTACCATGAAGCCCAGGGTTCGAGTACCATCTGTGACATCGGAAGATTTTAGGGCCGTATTGCGGAAAGCTGTGCTAAGCTGCTGGCAGGAAGAGTGGAACGCTCTCCGCAATAATAAACTTAGATCTGTGAAAGAACTCCGATTCCCTGGGTTACGTCCTGTCGTTCATCTCGTCGCGAGGAGGTGAGTTTGGTTCGGTTGTGTATTGGGCACTGCTTTTTTACTCATAGTGTTCTTTTTGAAAAGGAGCCTGCTCCACTGTGTCCATTTTGCAATGAAGCGTTATCAGTCCGACACGTGCTGCTGGAGTGCTTTTGCCTGGTATACCTTAGGACGTCTCTGCAGCTGCCGGCCAGCTTTGCAGAATTGCTAGCGGATGATAACAAAATAGTGGAGAAGGTTTTGAGATTCTTTTCTAGATTATACTTTAGGATTTAACGAAGAGAATTATTGGCAGTTTAGATTTAAATTTATTTTTATGTGCTTGTATGTTTTGTAAGTTCATCATCATCATCATCATCATCATCATCATCATCATCATCATCATCATCATCATCATCATCATCATCATCATCATCATCATCATCATCATCATCATCATCATCATCATCATCATCATCCCATTCCTGAGATTCTGTAGCAACGGTACGTAAATCATCGCAACATCATCATCATCATCCCATTCCTGAGATTCTGTAGCAAAGGTACGTAAATCATCGCAACATCATCATCATCATCATCATCATCCCATTCGCAGTCCTGTCTCTGTTTGATCAATACAAATAATGACTTCAATTATATAGGTTCAATGATTACTGGAGGTACTTTCAGTAATTGTACTAGTTATTGTTTCTTTACATCTTTATAATTTAAAATACATAATTGACTTTACAAGTTTTACTTGTAAATCTACCGTTTTTTATGTAATGCATTACTTTTTTGTAATTTATGTACTCCAACGTTAAGTCATATTGGACGATGAATGGGATGGGTGAAATAATGCTCAAATGATCCCAGGGTCCAGAGAACTTAGAGTTACCCGACATTCGTCTTTCAGGATAAGGGCAAACCCCGGAAAAACCCTTACCCAGGTAACTCACCCTGACCGAGATTCTAGCTCGGGACCTTTTGAGCGTGAAGCAGACATGCTAGCAAATACGCCACCGAGGCGGGTTTTTTTGTGTAATAATTTACATGCGAGATTATCAACTAATTAACATTAGCTACTATTAACTTCTAAAAATTATTCTCATGTTAAAAATGCATTCAAAATTGTAATTCCGTATTTGTTGTATGTTTCTAATATGACGCCATAAGTACTGAATTTTTGTTTCATACTCGTAAATAAGTACAATCAAATTATTCCACTCTCGTTTGACATTCAGGTTCAATGTAATTATGTGACCTTCGCACTTGGATACTGCTTGTAAATGTTTAGCATTCATCACCATATAAAACTGATTTTTGCAGATTTTAAACAAAGCTGTCGATAGTACTTGAAAACAACGGAAATAAGTACACAGTTAGCGAAATGAAACCGAAACTTCCGGTAATAGTTGTTTTATTGCTGACAAAACAGTGGCTATATTACGCACGAGGATCACATGGAACAGTTTAATGATAACAATGGGAGACACCATTGTTGTTATCTGTCTTGGAGTACTGCTTTGCTGGACTTCTATCTCGGCTCTAAAGGTATGTGAAACCTACTTATATTAGAAATTGAACCTGCTTAATAGAGTAACAAGGGGTGAGAGTACGCAGTTTTCGGATAAAGGTCTATTACCTTCCTATAAGTGACAAAACAACATTTTCGTACTGTTTTGTTTAATAGGTGGTAATTAACTGTAATTAAACTGTGTTACTTTGGAATTTTACCCCTAACATGGGGCAAAGTTCCTGTTCATGTGAGGGTCCCAATATATTAGAAAGCATGAAATTATAACAAAATGAAATAGTGATTAAGAAAAAAAGTGTAATTCATTCGGAAATCGTAACCTGAATACAAAATAGAACAATATTTTGACAAATACTAAAATGGTGAACAGAAATAATGGCCAGTCATAATTAGAAAAAAGAAAAGAATCAGCTATCGAAAATACTTTTTGAAATTAATGGGCACTAATAAACTGTCACCCAAAATTTGTTTTTTTTTTTAATTCACTTTAATCTTAACAAATCAGATAGATTTGTTGAACCCTTTCATCCGTGTAGAAACAGTATAAAACACACACACACACACACACACACACACACACACACACACACACACACACACACAGGAAAGCATACGCCTTTCAGATAACACTAGTTGACAAAAATGAACCTTTTTTCTTTCACAAGAATTAAAATAACACTTTCTAGAAGTATTTTTTGTGCTGAATTCAAATATAATTTTAGTTTTTCCCCATCCGGCAGGAGTTTTGTGTGATATTGATTTAAATTTTTATAATACTCTAAACAAAATCTGTAACTAGCTATCTAACTCAAAATTATAACTACTCATTCTGACTTACCTAGAAAGTGGTAGATAGTGATTTTCGGGCACATTTTGTATCTGGAACGTCTCTCTTCTTGGTCCAACAGTAGTCAGCCAGCATATTGGAACTCCACTTCTCTTAGTAACTCTTTTCCATAGCAGAATTTGCTGATGAAAACGCTCACCTTGCTCATCGCTGACAGCTCCAAGATTTTCGGGAAAGAAGTCTAAGGGAGAGTCCAAGAAGTGAATTTTTAAAGACGTCTTGCATCCCGTAGCTTAATACCACTTTCTTCAGACAAGCAGTCCTTGAAATCACTATGGCGGCCACGATAACTACATATTCTTACTTCTTTTTGGAGTAGATTCCACCATTTGAGTCTGGAAGTTAAATCTTCAGCTTGCTGTTTAGACAGATTTAAATCCCGAATCAGGTCATTAAGGTCTTTCTGATTGGGAAAGTATGTTCTGATGATGAGGTATTGGCTTCATATGTAGGATCATTTTTATTTTCATCTGAAGAATTTTCAGTTTCAGTTAGGTCAGAATCAGTTATCACCTAAGGTCGTATCTGCATATACTGGTACAGGGAACTGTTCATTGTGTAAGACAGGTCTTATTGCAGATTGCAAATCCGGATATTCAATTGTATGTTTTGTTTTAGATGTGATTCCTTTTATATTTGTCAAACAGAAATAACAATCACTTAAATGATCCTTCGATTCCCTCCAAATCATAGGAATTGCAAATGGCATACGATGTGTACCATTTTTCTACCCAGCTAGCAATCCAACACACAAAACACAGCATGTATTTGGTGCCCAGCTCTTATCGAAATCACCAGCCTGATAGCCAAGTAAATTTGACAACACTTCCTTTCCTGGAAGTGTTGAAAACAGTGTTGTTAAAATAAATTAAATTTAAAGGGAATCGATTAATGACACTAAACAACACTTACTTTTAAATTTTTCCGGAACATGTTTCAGAGACTTTGCCTCCATCCTCAACCGGCCATCGACTGGTTCTCATTGGTGTAGTTGACAGGGGAGACCTATGACAAAATATTGTCAACTACACCAATTAGAAGCAGTCGATGGCCGGTTGAGGATGGAGGCAAAGTCTCAAACATGTTCCAGAAAAATTTAAAAGTAAGTGTTGTTTAGTGTAATTAATCGACTCCCTTTAAATTTAATTTGACAACACTTCTTTACAAGTGGGGTCAAATTTTGTCTCTGAGACTTGAAGGTCAGCTCATCACAAATATAGCAGAAACTGTCTACATGATTTACACACGTTCTTGGCATGATGAAAAAACAAAGCACTAAAACACTGCATACACAATACACTTTCAAAAAGAAAGAAAGGAAATATTTCACTGCTGAACAAACTCACAGTCAGCTCAATATTGACACATCACACAGCCAGATGAACAGGTCGGTACATATCCAAACATGAATGTACCTTCACAGCCTTGTTTTATGGTTCTTCAGCATATTACAAATCATTCCCTTATATGCAGCTTAGATAAAATCGCTACATATGAGGTAAAGTTTCCTATAACAGGTCAAAGAAAACGCTAAAATCCTATTTTACAAAGCAGCGGTCACAAAAAAAAACTGTGCCTGATGAAAAATTCTGACTAAACATCTGAATTCAGTATGAAAAGATACACTAGATTCACTAATCAGATTTCTTGTGAAGAACACCTTGTCAACTAGTGTAGTCCACCGAAATGTGGAAATCTTTTCTCACTGAAGGATAAAGTAACACATAGCACAAACAAATCATACTCCTCATGTGCTGCACAGTTTCCATGCCACCAATATTTACAGGAGTGACACTGTATCCAGTCTTCGGTAGAAGGATCTTCACATGCAAGTTCACACCTAGGACACATTGCAGTATCACTAGAAGCTGGTTATCTTCTCGTACTGACAGATTTTCTTTTTTGTCTATTTAAAGGGAGAGAAAGAGCCATTTTGTATGGAGAATTATTGATTTTTTTGCCTCTACATTCTTTTCCTCTGCGCAAACATTTTGCACTTTAGAATGAGGTGCAAAATCGTACGGGAATGATAAGAAATGTTGGTTTCTGCGTTCCCATTATGCTGTGGAGAATGTTGTACCAAATTACTGTACCCAAAAGTAGATGGCCCTGTTAGCTACTCCTCCTGAAATTAGTTGTTTTGTTTCTGTGGCTCATTCTCAACAGCTGGATTCTAGTCTGTTATCTATGCACGCATCATGCATCTATCCATGCTCATTATTGAGCTTGAAGCGCGCTTCGGTAGCGTAGATGGTAGCTTGTTTATTATTTATTTATTTACTATCCAATTTTGTGATTCCTATTTTAACCAAAGATATATTAGGAATATAGTTCACAAATTTATGAACATAATGCAATTCACAAAAATATAACCAAATCAATATCAAGCTGACAAACAGTAAACATTAAGATGAATCTTTTAGCTTAAGAAATACTTTGTTTAGGAAAGCCATGAAATATTGACAAGCTTTGTAATTCATAAAAATATGTGTAAGTTGTTTAGAAAAAGTGTAACCTAAGGATTGAAGCACTAATTCAAGTTCGTATCTTTCAAAACAGACAAATGGGCAATCAAATAAAATGTGAGAGACATCTTGAAGATGAGTTCCACAAATACAATGAGATGTGGATTTGATTTTGAATAAAAATAAATAAGCTGAAAATTTGCTATGTCCGGTTAAGAATTGAGTGAGAACATAGGATTAGCGAATTTGCATTTATGCCTGCAAAAACTGTTGGGAAATATAAATCCTTAGTCAAATAACCACAATCACCTTTTAACCAGTATTCATTCCAGTCGTGGATGATAATCTACGTTAATGTTTGCCTCATGTAAGAAATAGGCATAGAGTGTATGTCTCTGGAAGATCTGAAGTCGCAGCTTTCTTTGCAAGTTCATCTGCACGTTCATTTCCGGCAATCCCCGGGTGCCGTCTGACCCATGAAATACACAGATGAGAACCACTTAATAATTGGTTGCTTATTTCAGCTGCAATAGCGTATTTGCCTCACGCTCAGGAGGTGGCGAGTTTGAATGTCGATTAGTGTGGGTTACCTGGATAAGGTCTTTTCATCCGCGGTTTTCCCTTATCCTGAAAGATGAATGTCGGGTAGCTCTAAGCTTCATAGACCCCGGATTCATTTTTGCATCATTTCACCTATTCCATTCATCGTCCGATATGACTAACGTTGAAGGACGTAAATTACACACACACACACACACACACACACACACACACACACACACACACACACACACACACACACACACACAAGCAGAACTTGAAAGTGTCGAAGGTCTTTATTTCGCAGGTATTAAAAGCCCTCATAGCTTTCTCCAAGTCCAAGTCCAAGTCGTATACTGACAGGCTGTTAACAGCCAGAAGGTTTTTGCTGCGTACCCACCCAGGTTTTGGGTCTGACCGTAGGTTGTTAATTGTGATATTTGTAGGATGATGTGATATTTTTGTTGAGGAAAATTTGTTGAGGTAGCTTTTTGCTCCTCTTTATTTTGTACAGGATGCCAAACCGCTTTTTTGTTTACACCCTGGTGTTTTATTATTCTAAAGTGGGTAAATTTTGTAGCCAAACAGCTCTTTTGGAGTTTTGTAATTTAGCTTGTGCTGCTGTAAGGATTAACTCCTTTGTTACCTCGGATGCCCGCATGCCATACGGGGTACCCGGTAAAGCCTGAAGCGGCGTCTCGCAGCGTCGTAGTCTCCTAGAGACCGAACCAGGGCGCTTCTGTGAGCAGGAATTTTATCGTAAAATTTTGTTGCCCGGCGTCTAATTTCGTCCTCCACGTATGGGAGAAGGGAAGCTTCGTGAAGCAACCTCAGGGGAAAAGAACGGCCCACAGAATAAATGGATCGGAGTCCTCTATTCTGTGCACGCTGAAGGTATGCTATCCAGCTATCGGCAGCCATGCCCCAGATTTCACAGGCGAACAACATAAGTGGGATTATCAGCGCTCGAAAGAGGTGTAGCTTTAAGCGGACTGGCATCGAGCGCGAACCCATCATTGGGTACAGAGAGGCAATAGCCCCCTGCACCCGTGCCGATAGTTCCCTGATGTGTCCGCGGAAAGTTAGGCCTCTATCAAGTTGAACGCCCAGGTACTTGATGGAATTAGTCCACTCTATCCTTCGGCCCCTGAAGTGGAAGTTGGGGCAGCCAGCGGGGGTGTGGCGCTTCGTAAAAAGAATGGCGTGGCTTTTGTCCGGATTTACGGACATCCGCCAACGCCTGCACCATTCTTGTGTGAGACGGAGGTGTCTCTGAATTGGGTTGAAGGCTCTGAGTATATGTCTGTTTTTGCAGAACAACAACACGTCGTCAGCGTATTGTGCCATATCGACCTGTGGTTGAGTTGGAAAATCTGCCATGAAAACACTAAATAGTGTGGGTGATAGTACAGAGCCTTCGGGGACTCCGCCTCTCACGGGTCTCAGTGTAGATGTTTTCCCCGCTACTGTGACTTTAAATGATCTGTGCCTGAGAAAGCTGTGTAGGATGTTGATTAGCTGTGTAGGTAGCCCCAGTTGAATAAGTTTGAAGATCAGACCGGCATGCCATGTCGTGGAGAAGGCCTTTTCGACATCCAAAGATATATAGCTTTCTCAATAGTGCATCTTCTCAAATAAGCCTTCTCAAACAACTCCGCGAAATTCCCCGACTTCTTAAATTTCATGCTCTGAGTTGTGCTACCATCATGCAGTATTCCAATACAATTCTAAGCTTATATTCCATTGTTAAAGCTACATGGAATTAATTTATGGTATTCAAAAAGGGAGTTAAACTAAAAAAAAATATGAGAATTGGGTACTAAATGGCGAAAGAGTAGTAGAAGTGGTTAATGAATTTGAATACTTAGCAGTGAGATTGAATAACAATGTAAATTGGGGAGTGTATTGGAGAAAAATGGAATAAAAAGGAAGGGTGGCAATAAATGGGATAAGAATATGTAAATATAAGCTAGAAATGACAACCAAGTGGTTACAAAGAAAGTATGAAGCATTAGTGGAATTCAAAATGTTGTATGTAGTGGAGATTTGGGGGGGGGGGTGGACAGAGATAAACAAAACGGTGGACCAAAACTACAGAAGGTTTTGTAAAGACTTACTAGGCCTACCAAGATCAGCACTTAGGGATGTAGCTTTAGTAGAATTAGGAAAGACAAGAAGAAATTGAATAATAATGGAAAGAATAATAAAATTCTGGTATAGGTGCTTGGCCAAAGAATGGGACATTTTGAAATTATGTATGAGACAGCAAAAAAGATTAGAGAACTCAAAATTTTCGAGGAATAATGGAAAAAATAGGAATGGGAGATATACGGAGATTAGAGGAAAGGAATACAAGCGATGTGGGTAAATTGGTAAAATGTAGAGTAGAATATATAGAAAGGCAGGAAATATAGGGAGTGTAAGAAAATGTAATCATTACAATTTTACAAACAAATAAAAGGAAACTGGGGACGAGAAGCATACGTAGATTACTGCAATGGGCAAGAGAGAAGAGAGCTAGCTTTGATGAGAACTGGAACAATATTCCTAAGGTGGATAAGAGGTAGGGAAAAGGGGATTTGTGAATTCTTTAGGGGGAAAAGAAAGCATAGAACACTATGTAACAGAATGCGAGGAGTAGATGGGGGGGGGGGGGGGGAGAAAGGGGCTAAGTAAGTAACAAGGAGGCATGGAGGTTAAGAGCTACCTGGCAGAGTAGAAGACCAGTGTCATGTAAGCCAAGGTAGCAACAAGGTAAAGACAAATAAATGCAGCCTAAAGTTGTAAATTGTATAATTTTGGAATATGCAGCAAAAATAATTCATTATCTCACATCATGTATGGGAACAAACTAGGTTTCCCGAGCACTCAAAAATTACATCATCATCATCATCATCATCATCATCATCATCATCATCATCATCATCATCATCATCATCATCATCATCATCATCATCATCATCATAATCATCATCATCATCATCACGGCATAAGCCTTGTGGCCCGTTCCGACTTCAAGGAAATTGATCGGACCATCTCATTCGTGGCCTGCCAACATTTCTTCTACCTACAGGTTTATGCTTGTATACTATTTGTGGTGTACGGTCTTCGGTCATTCTCTGCACATGATCTTGCCATTTTTGCCTGTATGCAATGATTGTTTCATTTCCAATTTTCTTCTAATTTCCTCGTTTCTTTTCTTGTCTATGAGTCTATAACCCGCCACCTGTCTCACAAATTTCATCTCAGCAGCCTCCACTTTCTTCTGTTGTGAGATAGTCAAGACCCAGTTTTCACACCCATAAAGCAGGGTTGGGATCGCCATTATTTTATACAGTTTTAACAAAGTTTGGCGATTACAATTTTTAAAAGTTCCTTTTATTGTGCCACATATTGATTGGAATTTGTTTATTTTGTTTTGTATATCTCTATTGCTGGTATATGACACAATATAGCCAAGTGAATTAAAATAACTTTGTTGTTGGATGCAAAGTTTTGCTCTCAAATGGTTCGTTCCTATAAAAGCCATTATTTTTGTTCTTTCATATGAAATTTGAAGATTATATTCTCTTGTAATAATATTTAATTCATGTGAGGCTCTTTGTAAGTTATCTTCCGTCTCCGCAATTAAAATCTGGTCATCAGCAAACAACAATGTGTCAACATTTCTCCCCATTATTTTAAAATGTGTTCTTTTTCTATGGATTTCTCCAATTTAAATCTTGTATTTATATACATACTTTGTACTGTTCATACTAAATGTTGAGGAAATTTATTTTTAATCATTATTTCTAATAGCAGATTTATTTTTACTTTATCAAAAGCTTTTACATAGTCTATAAAACTATTAGACTTGGTAGATTATATTCTCGTAGTTTCTCCATAATCTGTGTTATTGTGAAAATATAATCATTGCAGAAACGCCCTTTTCTAAATCCATTTTGTGAATCATGCAATTTAGTTTCTGAGATTGGAGCAATTCTTTGTGTTATGATTTTTGCATAGATCTTGTAACCTGAGTTCAAAAGACTGATTCCTCCATAATTGTCACATTCAGTTTGGTCTCTCTTTCTAAAAAACGGATATATATATATATGCAATATTCCATTCCTCTGGTAAATGCCCATTTTCCAACACATATTACATCAAATGGCTTGAAAATATAACATACCTCAGTGTTGAAACCGTTTTGTTACAAGAGCAAGGGAACTACGTGAGCTCAACAGCAGACATTAGACGGCTTCACTAACACAAAAGCGTTGCCAACATAAAATTCCAAGACAAAAATTTCAGCTATTGGACCTTCGGCCCGTTAGGACCCTTACCCCTTGTTATTCTATATCGTTCGTGTAGTAGATTTTTATTTAAATGAAATATTCCAATTATGCAAGATTTTTCACAGAGAAATGCTAATTCCATTAAAATAAAAATAATTATATACGCTGCTAAACTACATTCCAAGGAATGTTAGCGTCTTTGCATAAATCCGTAATAAAACTTGCAGATGCAGGAAACTGTGTTGGCATACAAGATGTGTTTCTCCTCGAGTAGTGAATGTTCCACTCAGGGCTACCGTTACCCACTGTGAGATTCCCAGTTACTGCCTTCGATTCAAAGCAGAGATTTTTATCTATGCATTTCAAAAATAAAATTGTATTTAAACGTCTACATTGTACGTGAGTTAGATTATTATTGTTGCTGTTATTATTCACTGAAGTTGCTATCAAACAGTTCTCCGCTATATGAAGAACTTTTATCTACGAAATATTAGTACAAATCGAATGTGCAGAAAATTTCAGCAAACATTACCTGGTATTCTAGCTCCAAATTGACTTACTGCCAGTGCCTAGTTAAAATTAGGACACTAAACCTAGAAAACATGTTGTAATAGTGGAAAATATGTAGAAAATTGGTGTATCATTTGAACGCTTTTCAAAGACTTCTCTAAGGGTGTTGCCTAGCAAATGGAGTTTTCAAAATCCTCTGTTACATTTACAACTGTTATGCCTGATTTCACCAAAAGATGCTAAGTCCTAAAACGAGTTTAGCAATAGTTAAAACAAAAATTTCATTTCACCAAGATTTGTTAGCCTAGCATCCGTGTTAAATCTCTTGTTAAACTAACAAGCCAAATTTCTGTTGTTAAGTCTTTATCAATTGTAAATAGTCAAGATGGCGGGCATGAACTCAGCTGTTGATGTCGATTTGCTATATTTAAGACCATCTGAATGACATTCGTAATAGAGTACGGCCTATGAGGAGAAATTATTTTGAGGAACTATCCGAAGAAAATTGTTTTATGAAGGTATAGACTGTCGAAACATGTTGCTATGAAGGTTACTGCGGAAGCACAAGAGAGGTTAGAACATGCATCGAAAGGAATATACCGGTCTCGCCTTTGCCTCAAGTATTAATAACTGCGATTTTATAATTCACTGTGTTATATTTGATGCCTCATGCATTGCATCTATGCCGACCTCGGTAGCGTAGATGGTAGCATGTTTGCCTCACGTTCAAGAGGTCCCGAGTTCGAATCTCTGTCAGGGTGAGTTACCTGGATAAGGCATTTTCCGGGGTGTTCCCTTATCCTGAAAGACGAATTTCAGGTAACTCTAAGCTCGATGGACCCTGGACGCATTGAGCATTATTTCACCCATTTCATTCATCGTCCGATATGACTAAATGTTGGAGGACGTAACTTACAAAAAAAAAAAAAAAAAAAAAAAAAAAAAAATGGATAGGTACACTGTACCCCTCCCGTCGTGAAACATTCAAGTCACTTGTCCTTCTTCGCACCTCGTTTTAAATTTACGTAATAATGAGTTAGAATATGCATCGAAAGGAATATGCCAATCACGCCTTTGCCTCAAGTATTAATAACTTTGCGATTTTACAATTCACTGAGTTATGTGGATAATATACTGCCCACCCGCCGTCTTGAAACGTACAAGTCACTCGTCATTTGTCCTTCGCTCCTCGTTTTAAATTTACGTAATACTGGCGAAGTTGTTTGGTGCTTGTAGTAGTGGCACATGCATTTGAATTCAATTAGTTTCCAATATTTTCCCAAGTGACATCTTTCTCTTTCACATTCACCGCATCCGACTTCTTATTTTCCACGATATCCTTTCACCTCGTCACCAATTCAATTAACAATTCTTTCTCCATCGATGAGGAATTTGTCTCACGGCTTTTGTTTACGATTTTTTCACCCGTCATTTTTCAGCTGTGTGCAAACGAAAATGAAAACAATAGACCATCGCAGTACGTTCAGAATACGACTCATCCATAGACTTCTATAGCTGTAATATTTACAAGTTTCGTGGCATTAACACGTGTTGTTAACACTTTCAAAATAGGTTGGTGAAATGCAAGAAATGTAACAGTAGTGTTAGCGCTGTGACAATTGTTACGCTACATTTTTTAACGTCGATTTTACATCTGTTGGTGAAATCGGGCATTAAACTTTCAAAATTCAAACACTGCAAAGAAACCGGTTGTTTATTAGTACAACAACGTCATGACTAGAAATACCAGGAATTACTCAATGTCACTTATAACAATATTAGTACTCATCATAGCGCATGATGCTGTTACTCTTGTGTAGTAGAGCGTGTGCACGAATGTACAAAAGGGCGTGTGGAGAGCATCCATACAGAAAAGTACATAAAAATAAAATAAAAAAGCATCTGAAATGCCCCGCCCTGGTACCAAATCCCCTATACCAGGACGTATACTTCAAACTTTTAATTTATTAAAATCAAAACAACACAATTAATTATATTTTTTTCAGATGAAACGTACAACTACAATAAAAAGAAACGAAAGAAAATTTCAAACTGAAATAAAACTTAAAAAATCCTCCTGCTCAACTACCTTAACAGATGCCTAAATTAAAATCATTTAAACATATTACTATAATTAACATTTTTACCCTTTTAGTTTTAAAGTACAAATATACTTACCTGCCATTCTTCAATTAGTTTAAAATATAAAGCTTCATAAATTACTAATATTAAATAAATTTCATTATTTATGTACTATTATTTAACTATATCAATTTCAAATTATAATTACTGTATAACATACTATCTGAAATAAAGCAATTTAAAATGTATAAAGAAACAACAAATTGAATCATAATATCAATTACAATCAACAGTTCAATAACCTAAAACTCCTCAACATCAACGTCCCGAATTCTACTACAATATACACATCAAATTAACAAATTCAATTTCTTAATTACTCAATTAACATTCCAACATATATATATATATATATTCTGATCTCAGTAGAATGACGTAACACACACCAATACAGTATCTCTTGTCTTCACAACACGTAAATAAACAAAGGAGTTTACTTTCAAATCTCTACACGTTTAACAGTTCTCAACTCGCAACTCAATACAGTTTAAATGTCCAAGCACATGATGAGCAGCTTGCTGATTCTATCCACCGTCTGCACTGCACAATTTTCGAGTCCAATTACGACTGTCCCGATAAGTCCAAGTCCAAGTCGTATACTGACAGGCTGTTAACAACCAGAAGGTTTTTGCTGCGTAAACACCTAGGTTTTGGGTCTGACCGAAGGTTGATAATTTTGATGGTTACAGGATGATGTGGGATTTTTTGTTGAGGAAATTTATTGACGTAGCTTTCTGCTCCTCTTTAATTTTGTACAGGATGCCAAACCGCTTTTTGTTTACACCCTGGTGTTTTATATTTTCTAAAGTGGGGTACATTCTGTAGCCAAACAGCTCTTTTGGAGATTTGAAATTTAGCTTATACTGCTGTATGGATTAACTCCTTTGTTACTTCGGGTGCCCGCAAGCCATACGGGGTACCCGGTAAAGCCTGGAGCGGCGTCTGTAGCGTCGTAATCTCCTAGAGACCGAACAAGGGCGCTTCTGTGAGCTGGAATTTGAGCGTAAAATTTTGTCGCCCGGCGCCTAATTTCGTCCTCCACGTATGGGAGAAGAGAAGCTTCGTGAAGCAACCTCACGGGGAAAGAACGGCCCACAGAATAGATGGATCGGAGTCCTCTATTCTGTGCACGCTGAAGGTATGCTATCCAGCTATCTGCAGCCATGCTCTAGATTTCATAGGCGTACAACTTAAGTGGGATTATCAGCGCTCGAAAGAGGTGTAGCTTTAAGCTACCTTACCCAGCATTGGGTAAGGAGAGGCAATAGCCCCCTGTACCCGTGCCGATAGTTTCCTGATGTGTCCGCGGAACGTTAGGCCTCTATCAGGTTGAACGCCCAGTTACTTGATGGAATTAGTCCACTCTATCCTACGGCCTCTAAAGTGGAAGTTGGTGCAGTCAGCGGGGGTGTGGCGCTTTGTAAAAAGAATGGCGTGACTTTTGCCCGGATTTACGGACATCCGCCAACGCCGACACCACTCTTGTGTGAGACGGAGGTGTCTCTGGATTGGGTTGAAGGCTCTTGTCCCGATAACTAGCCACGGCTTCTTTTATACCTCCGCTCACTGTTCCACAAATTAATGGAGTGTTCTGTTAAAAATCAAGAAAGCGAGATTTCTAGTCAGCTATCTTCATCTGTTTCGGCAAGCTTTCTATCTCCGCGCTGCGCCAGCCGCGCCAGTTGCAACAATTGCTCGCGACAGTATTTCTATTATTATTATTATTATTATTATTATTATTATTATTATTATTATTATTATTATTATTATTATTATTATTATTATTATTATTATTATTATTATTATTATTATTATTATTATTATTATTATTATTATTATTATTATTATTATTATTATTATTATTATTATTATTATTATTATTATTATTATTATTATTATTATTATTATTATTATTATTATTATTATTATTATTATTATTATTATTATTATTATTATTATTATTATTATTACTATTATTATTATTATTATTATTATTATTATTACTATTATTATTATTATTATTATTATTATTATTATTATTATTATTATTATTATTATTATTATTATTATTATTATTATTATTATTATTATTATTATTATTATTATTATTATTATTATTATTATTATTATTATTATTATTATTATTATTATTATTATTATTATTATTATTATTATTATTATTATTATTATTATTATTATTATTATTATTATTATTATTATTATTATTATTATTATTATTATTATTATTATTATTATTATTATTATTATTATTATTATTATTATTATTATTATTATTATTATTATTATTATTATTATTATTATTATTATTATTATTATTATTATTATTATTATTATTATTATTATTATTATTATTATTATTATTATTATTATTATTATTATTATTATTATTATTATTATTATTATTATTATTATTATTATTATTATTATTATTATTATTATTATTATTATTATTATTATTATTATTATTATTATTATTATTATTATTATTATTATTATTATTATTATTATTATTATTATTATTATTATTATTATTATTATTATTATTATTATTATTATTATTATTATTATTATTATTATTATTATTATTATTATTATTATTATTATTATTATTATTATTATTATTATTATTATTATTATTATTATTATTATTATTATTATTATTATTATTATTATTATTATTATTATTATTATTATTATTATTATTATTATTATTATTATTATTATTATTATTATTATTATTATTATTATTATTATTATTATTATTATTATTATTATTATTATTATTATTATTATTATTATTATTATTATTATTATTATTATTATTATTATTATTATTATTATTATTATTATTATTATTATTATTATTATTATTATTATTATTATTATTATTATTATTATTATTATTATTATTATTATTATTATTATTATTATTATTACCACTATTATTATTTAATTTAAAATCATTAGATTAAATAAAACACATTTTAATTAACTAAATTTCTATAAACTACTTTGTGCTGGTATCCAGTTTACTCAATCTAGCTAATACCGATAACCGGTAAAGAAAGGTACTGGTAGCTATTACTCATATATGCTAAACCAAAGCTAGATGACTAAACTACAATAAAATTCACAATTATAAAAAATATTTTCATTTATAAGAGACATGCGGAAGAATTTAAAAAAATACAGGATGAATATTGGGGTTTTAACTCTTTATAAAATTTATTACATTCAACTTACAGCTATAAATGATATGTCAAATGAAAAAGCAACTGAAACAGTTTTACCAAGAACCTTATAAATGTTCAATGTGACTACCCTTTGTCACATGGCACACATCAAGTCTATAGCCGAGTTCTTCCCAAACGTTGATAAGTGTGTATTCAGTAATTGTAGCAACTGTTACTTCAAACCGGTTTCTTAATTCAGGGAGGTCAAATGGTAGCGGAGACACGTACACATGATCCTTGATGAAACCCCAAAGCTAAAAATAGGATGGTGTTAGATCAGGAGAACGTGCAGGCCGTGCATAACAAGCCCCGTCATCGGGGCCCTTGCGGCCTATCCAGCGCTCGCGTACAGTGACGTTCAACCAATCGCGTACTACGTTATGCCAGTGAGATGGTGAGATGGAGGTGTATGCCATCCCGAACCAAGAGGCAAGGACAATCACAGACTGCCTCGTGGAGCAAGTGTTCTGCCGATTTGGGGTACCGTTAGAGCTGCACAGTGACCAAGGCACCAATTTTGAGTCCAACCTGATGAAGGAGGCACCAGAGAGACTTGGGGTTAACAAGACCGGCACAACACATCTACATACCCAGTCGGATGGCATGGTCGAAAGGTACATCAATACCTTAGAGGAACACTTGAGGAAGGTCGTGGCCAGCCATCAGCGAGACTGGGACGTCAAGGTGCCACTGTTGTTGATGGCCTACCGCTCGTCAACACACGACACCACGGGGATGACACCAGCCAGCTTAATGTTCGGCCGAGTTACGCTTCTCTTGTGACCTGGGGGGTGAAACAGTCAACGACCGAGTATGTGGAGAACCTGGTGGACCACCTCATAGACATGCACGGGATGGCTCGCCAGAACATCCAGAAGGAGAGCGACCGCATGAAAACCCGATATGACAGGCAAGCCAACAGCCAAGTGTTCCAGCAAGGTGACCTGGTCTGGTTGTACCGCCCTACCCGGACCAAGGGACGCTGCCCGAAGCTTCAGCAGCCATAGCAAGGACCGTAACGTGTGGTGAAGAGGATTAACGACGTGGTCTACCGCATCCAGAAGGTGCCCCTAGGAAAGATGTTGGTGGTACACCTGGATCGCCTGGCCCGCTACGATGGTGCTGTTCGGGACGACCAGCCTTGAGGAGGGAGCAGTGTTACCCAATCGGCAAACTCTACGGTACCGATCAATAAATGCAGGGAAAGGCCGGTGGAGGGGGTGTGGCATCGGTACCGCTTGTAGAAGCGAGACAGAGTGGAGGGAGGGGAAACCACAGGGGTGGCTGAATCTACGTTTACCCTCCTCCTGCCGCCTGAAAGAGCGCGAAACATCTAGAATGTTTTCCCCCTCTATGAAAAAAGAATTCTCGAGAAACATTCAGCCACCGATCAATACAGGAGAGGCGACCTTCAGTTGAGTTGAGTCAGTCGTGGCGAGCAGTGTGAGGAGCGCCCAGTGTACGTGGACAGACGAACTGGTGAAATTGTAATTGTGTGCATTACGCAATTCTATGTAATCGGCAAGTGTTCACATTGTAATTCGGTGGAAATAAAGAACATTTTTGAGTGGTGCAATTGGACTTTTTATTTCACGAATCCACAAAGTCACACTTATATCCCATGAGCATCCGTATACGGCACCCGGGCCATATAGTGTCCACTCCTGAAAAACTGAAATAAAAATGAATGTTCTAAAAGACAGGGTATGGGATGGGCTGGGCTGTGTTGAAATGACATGAGCTGGATAGTTGGAAGATAGGAGAGGACTAACGAGATGGGCGGAGAAAGCGTTTGAAGATCGCAAGAAGCTTGTTGAAAAACTAAAGAGAAAAAGTTTCTTGCTAGATTCCGTACTCCTCCTCATTTCTTATGTCCTCAGAAAATCGACATTAACAATACTTAAAATATTTCTTATGCTTTCTTTGCAGTCTCATGATCTTTATATTACCAAAATTCCACAGCCAGAGCTTAATCCTGAATGGCTCACAGATATCTCGTACAAATTAAAGAAGATAAGCACACATGGCAAATCTATGGATTTAAATGTCTTTCTGAAACAAGATATAAATAGTGATGCTGTCTTGGTAAGTAATATTCCTACATAATATGACTTCATAAATGTATGTATTAGTCTTCTTTGTGTTGCATGTGATTAAATGTTTTTGAATCTTTGGAATTGTTTTAAGACAGTAAATCAATGCATTAACCTCTATTACAAGTTTTATCATATTGATGCTTTGTGACGTGAGTGGTCGCGTGGGCTACATATGTAGCCCGTTTAAAATTTTCTTTATGCATTGTTTATAATTGTTTAATAACCTTCTGGGATATTTCTTTATAGTGTTTACTTACATTCAAACTGAGTTTTATGAACTGTTTCAAGATAAGTAGATACGAGGTAGTCCAGAGTGTAAGTTCTGTTTGGTAATAAAATTTAATTGTGTACAGATACAAAAAAATTATTTATTGCAAAAAATTCTATAACTCTTAAACTACTTTTCCACATATCTGCCAAAATTTTTCAGGCATTTTTAATAGCGAGGCAGAAGTTTTTGTGTACCTTCTTCATAGAAATTTGCCGCCTGTCTCTTCAACCAGTTGGAAACATTTTGTTTCAGCTCTTCGTCATTGTTGAAGTGTTGACGGCCAAGGAAAGATTTGAGATGCAAAAACAGGTGAAAGTCGCTAGGAGCAAGTTCATAACTGTACGGGGGGTGGTCAAACACTTCCCAACCAAATCTTTATATCAGTATTCTATTAATAAACGAAGTCTTTCAAGGCCGGCGTCTTGTTTAGTAAAAGATTCTGGGCTAAAATTTCTTAGTCCATTGAACTTCATCTCTCTTCTAGACCTAGACGTTTCACTTGCAACTTCTGCAAGCATCATCAGTGGTACAGAAAAGTTCTCCTTGTTCTCTTTGTAGCTACGAAAGGTATGAAAAGCGAAAGAGTATAATCTTATACTTTATGTGGAATTCATAGGATATAACAAAGCATTCGACAAAGAAAATATAAATAAAATGTAGGACATAATGAGAGTTACAGGTTTTCCTAACATGTAATACAAGGTACTTCAGTAAACAGTTGAAGTAAACTCCCATAGGAAGACATTAACGTAAATAAAGGTGTGTAATAAGGGTGTCCACTTTCACCCGCATTTTTTAATATTCATTAAGGCGATGTCATTCGTAAATGGCAAAATACTTTAACAATACATTTTAAAATGAATAATATAATCATGGATACCTTAGTTTTTGCAGAAGATCAGGCAGTTATAGATTCTATGGACGTCTATACGCAAACAGCTACTTACAGTTTAAGTATAGTGGCAAGTGAATATAATTTGAAAATTTCAGCTGAAAAATAAAATAATGACATTTTATGGAAACGAACTTTTCAGAGCTAAAATTGCGAATGCTAAGATACTGCCGCGAAGCGCTTATTATGTGGTGAGAGAGAGAAAGAGAAGCGGGGAGTAAAAGGGACAGATAGCGTTAAGCCACACCCACACACCAGCGCGTGTGCACAGCGCTAATCACTTGCGGAGGAGAGACGGGGTGGAGACAGAAGAGACCAGGGAAGTTACTGGACTGCTCTTTCCCCTTCGCCTGCCACCTCGAAAGGGCGTGAAGCTTAAGGATGTTTCGCGAACCTTCATGATACAGTGAATGATTGTGTAAAAAGTATGGACCGTACTAGACAGTTTTAGTTTTCGGCAAGGAGATGAGTGAGTGAGCTGCAGTGTGGACCTGCGACAGACGGACTGCGTACATGTGTGTTACGTGATTCTGCTGTTATCAGAGGTGTACAAAGTGTATTTCTACGGTAATAAAGAACGTTTTGAATTTCTGCAACTTGGACTTTTAATCTTACTAACACACAAAGTCAAAATATCTATAGAAAAAGTTAAGGATTTTAAGTACTATTTAGGAGCTTTCCTTGGGAACGATAAAACAAAAGACATAAAAGAAAAACTTAATTCATTTCGACACATATGTGGAACAATTTATAGGAACATTTATAAGAACTTTATCAAAGAAAGCTGGGAAAGAAACCCTATTGAAATTTTGTACAATTTTAGCTGTCCCAACTCTGTTATACGCGAATGAGTGTTGGACTCTAAACAAAGCTACTTTAATAAGGTTAGAAGTTGCGGAAATGATATTCCTGAGATCTGTTGCAGATTATACACGGTGTTCATTTTTATGCGTTATTTCCCGCTCTGCGATTGAGCAAGAATGACGTCATAGTTGACTGGTGAGTCTATCTTGAAATCATAGTGCCCTCTACGGAGAAGAAGCGATAATTTTTTCGGAACATTTAGCAAATTGCAGCGCTCTGCAACTAACTGGTAACTAATACAACCAGCTTCCCCTAGATATGAACTCAGAGCACTACGTCTTCATGTTTGAATGCTACTTTCGTACCGGTATTAAATTAGTGCGACATATAAATATAATTTAAACCGCTGCATAGAGGAGTTCATGCAACGCTATCCAACATTCAGACAAGTCCCTGGGAGCGTAATGTTGTCAAAAGTGTCCAGGTACTGTCAAAATGGCATCCTTTTGTTTGCAATATAAACGTCTACGTTGTATTAATATACGATACACACTTTTTGTCATTCTCACGCTTAACTAAAATGTCTATTAATGTTGGTATCCTTACGTCTTTTAAAACCAATAAGTGCATCAAACATTTCCAAGATACAGGATCAGTTATTCGCAAAAAGAGAGACACTGGACGCTATAAAGTGACTGGTCCCAAACTAGAAGTAATAAATAATGTTATGACAGAAAGGCTTCAAGCATACCTTCTCGCTATACAGACAGTGTTTAAGGGGAAAAGAGAAAGGAAATATAAGAAAATGGACACATAAGACTATGTACTAGAGATATTTTCTTGTTTATACTTGAATAAAAGCTTTGTGCAGATAGTAAAATTAACTTTTCATTCCTAGAACATGTTCTGCTAACTTTATGATTTTTAATGAAGTGGGGAAACTGTGGGTGATAGAAAAGAATCGAGATTAAATTAAAATATTTCTATTTTATGTGACAGGCTTACAATATGCATATACGTCTACTATAACAGAAAGACAGATGTTCTTTGTAAAATAAGTGTTCACTGACTTATCATTTGGTATTTTCTTCATGGTATACTTTTATGGCTGCATAATCAGCTTTACAGTACATTGCATTGCAGTATATAGCTTTTTAAAGCTGCTATCATATCTACGCACCAGGCGAAGTTACGCAGCTTTATATTACGTGGGCAGACCCACCTCTCAAATAGTATATTTACCTGCTGGTAGAGGAAGGCTTCGAAGCTGCTGCCAGCACATCAAATACGATCTCAATTTGCTAGGGGAGTCGTATATAAACTTACTCCATCAGTGATGCTATTGATTAAGTTAACATTTGCGCGGCAAAACTACAGATAAAATTGAACACCAAGTACTTTAATGCACAAACAGAAGAATGTAGATATTCTAGAAGAGCTGGAAATATTTAAACTAACAAACAAAATTACTGAGTAGAGGGGAAGATGGTACAACCGTGTCTGCAGAATGTAACGTAATAGGATTCCCAAAAGAGAATTAACTTACAGGACAACAGGACATCCAAGTCGAGGATGACCTGGCAGAAGACGGCTAAAACAATTTTAGTTTGGAGTACGAGCGGATAATTTATGTTCTAAACCATGTTTGTATGGCGGCGGCTGTGGTGGTGGTGGTGGTGGTGGAGGCGGTGGTGGTGGTAGTGGTGGTGATAGTGGTTGTGGTGGTTGTGGTGGGGCGGTGGTGGTGGTGGTAGTGGTGGTAGTGGTAGTGGTTGTGGTGGTGGCGGTGGTGGTGGTAGTGGTGGTGGTAGTGATTGTGGTGGTGGCAGTAGTGGTTGTGGTGGTAGTGGTGGTGGTGGTGGTAGTGGTGGTGGTGGTAGTGGTGGCAGTGGTAGTGGTAGTGGTGGTGGTGGTTGTGGTGGTGGTGGTAGTGGTAGTGGTGGTAGTGGTGGTGGGGGTGGTGGCGGTGGTGGTTGTGGTTGTGGTGGTAGTGGTTGAGGTTGTGGTGGTTGTGGTGGTGGAAGTGGTGGTAGTGGTTGAGGTGGTGGTAGTAGTGGTAGTGGTGGTAGGTGTGGTGGTGGTGGTGGTGGCGGTGGTGGTGGTTGTGGTTGTGGTGGTAGTGGTTGAGGTTGTGGTGGTTGTGGTGGTGGTGGAAGTGGTGGTAGTGGTTGAGGTGGTGGTGGTGGTGTTTGTGGTGGTGGTAGTGGTGGTTGTGGTGGTAGTGGTTGCGGTGGTGGTGGTGGTAGTGGTTGTGGTGGTGGTGGGGGTGGCGGCGGCTGTCGTAGTGGTGGCGGCGAACTATATTCTATATGGAGCATTTTCTCTAAAATGTCTCAAACAATTTCTAAAAAAATGTGTGCTTAAAATATTTAGATGACGAAGTGCATAGCTTGATATTGTCTAGGAATGACCAGTGAAGCCCTCCTTATGCGGAAGGAATGTTATATAAATTACTAGAAAACAACATGTAGATCTCTCTAATACGTTTTCTGTGCTATCGACAGTTTCCGAGATACAAGATGTTACTGCTTTCAATTTTAAATCATTTGTCATTTATTTAACGTACTGGCGTTATTCAGTTGTTTCTCATGATGTCATAGAAATGTTATGGAAGCAAAATATGGCGAGACAGTTGGGAAACATGAGAAATGTGATCCATTTCCTCTATATATCTGGGGCTTTAACAAAATATGTAATGGTACCACTATTGCTGCGAACGTTTATTTCGATTAATAAGGAGGGTTAGAAAACTGATCTTCGATATGGATATTATTTGTATAGCCCACATGAAAATAAACGTACAGAATGTCATAATGTCATAGGAATGTAATATATATATAATTTTCATGCGTCATTTCATAATTATTCAATTTGTTTTATACATTCAAATTCCCTCTAAATATGAACATGTCTACCAAATTAATTAAAACAAAAAACTTGTCGCAGTATTATTATCTTAATATTAGATTTTTATCCTATTGGAAATTTATGCTGGGAATGCTGTAATTTTAGGTTACAAAACATACTATTTAAAACTATATTGTTTCAAGACCTACAACAGCTAAATTTTTCCTCTAGATCGAATAGGTATATGGTCTGCTGATTAACCCAAAATCTTCATGTGGACTCCCTTAGTTTAAGATAAATGGGTCGTTTGATAACTCTGGTAAAAATCAAGATTATATACATTTTTTCCCAGCACATTTCACTTATTTCTCTACATAGTCTCCAATGATTGATTGTTTTTTTTTCCGGCACTCATTTCCTTGTCTTTCCGATTCGAGGCGCCGTTTACTCGTGGCATTGCTTCGGATTTCCGCCGCTGCTAATTTTGAGCACTGCGATGTCCGAAAGTCTTCCTCCTTGTACTGATTCGAATCGGGAGGGGAGTTGGTTCTTTGTGTCGACGCGATTAAGTCAGGGGTAAGTGCTGCAAAATTTGGGCTTTTGGTAAATTTTCTTTGGGTTTTCTTGGTCGTTTTTGGTGAGCTTAGGCTTGTTTTAATGGGCTATTCACTTCAGCTCCGGGACGAGAAACTTTATTGTGTTTTCCCGTTTCATGTTTCTGGGTTTAAAAAGGTGACTGCTAGCTAGCTTGGTATAAACATCGTAAAATGAGGACGGAATTTATGTGTCGATTTACCTTAAAGTCATAAACGTATTCAAAGGGTTTTAGGAGTTACGGAAGTAATTTTTCTACTTAGTTACTTTCTTTTGGTAAATTCTGACAGTATAGTTACTGGCTAGCATCACCATTAAGTTAAATGTTTTCTGGGACCCTTGTTACCCCATACATTATTACTGTTGTTTCAGGAAAATTGTTTGTGATAGAGTAATTTTGGCCAAGGATTGTGATGCTCTTTGTTTCCTTGTGCTATTTTAAAGGGAGCACATATTGTTATAATGAAAATGTTATATTTGTTGTAATTAAGGATTGTAGTAATGAATTAAAGCACTTGAATTGTTTATTGGTGGCAACACTGATTCAGTTACTTGTATATTGTGTACCCTAATGAGGCGGTCCTTGCCCGTTAAGCACCTCGTTGAGCCCTGCCGGCACTCAACACCTCATAAGATAGGATATGTGATAGGTGAGGACTATGGATGGGAGGTTTCCAACAGGTCGGGTTTTTTCTCAGGGTAGGTCTGCATGAATACTCGCTTTTGAGTTCCAGGCAGTGGGTGCGTCCTGACAGGGTGTGGGTATTATCACATATAAGACACCACGACCTTTGAATATCAAGTTTATTGTTATAATTAGTCCTCTCCACTCGCCATTATTGACGATGTTATTCGCACATTAGGCGCGAGATTTGAGACTTTCCCGTTGCTACGCGCATGACACGACTTATATGTATCGGTGTACGCGTTGTTCCTGAACGTCGGTAGTGAATTACTTCGCACCACGTAGTCTTTCCGGAGGATTATTAAACAAAAGAACAGAGTTTGATAACATCTTAATGCCGTTGTAAAGAGTGCGGTTTCTATCATTCGCTAGCACAGAGTGTTCCATAACCACGTAATGTGAGTTACTCCGTCTATCCACGAACGCGGACTCTGATGAAATTTCTGTACTTGTTGCCTCCCTCACACGCCGAAACAGAGTGTTTTTCCTAGCAAACATCGAACGTCGCCATTGCACAAATTTTCCCTTCCTTTCGCCGAATTTTGGACTCTTTAGAGGTCATGTGACCGGTTGCTTGTCCCTTATAGGTTGTGTTTTATCCCTACTCATGAATAAATAGCAATTTCTAGAGTATGAGGCATGTATTCCACGCGAATTTCTCTTTCCCACAGTCTAGCTAATTAATGCATAAGCATGTTTGGAACTGTGTGCCTTAGATTCCAGAGTCTATTCTCTCGTCACGTATTATATGCAGGTCAATACTTAGGCTGGCGCCGAGGGTCTATCCTTGGACAATGCCACCTTTGTCGGCTAGAAATACCCAAAGAACCTGTCTGTGCGGGAAAATGTTCATTTTGCCCTCTCCCTTAACACGTTGGGTCCATGCTTTTAATAGTATATATATAGGGATTGCCCGTTTAGTATCTGCACTTGTATACTTAATCATTGTCCTCTATATTTATTATAACTTTAATTCATATTGTGGTATCTATCCGCCCTTAATTATGCATGTAATAAGACTTTCGGGGTTATTATGATGATGTTGTGCCTAACAGGGACGGTATCATATGCCCTTCTGATAATTTAGAACAGGGCTTTTATATTAAAAGTCACTTTCGAAATTCTCAGAATATCCCATTATTGTGTGAGCTGCTTGGTGTATGTGTGTATGTATACTATGATATGCGTCGTCGATAGTGAACGAGTGGAGATAATTACATATTAACTTATACAAAACATTACATAAAGTACACAAACAATATTTTTTAAACTATTACAATGCACAACTATTACACAGTGGTTCAGGCTTTGTCCCTGACAAATCAGGTATTTGACCATTTTCTCTCTGTCCTGCCGCTGTTCTCTTTTCCGGCCATTATCTGTACATGTCCTTTATAGTTCAAAAACAGGTTTTTCGAGCTTGGCAACCACTCAACAAAAATATTTGTGTCACTAATTACATTGGAATTCCATTCATACTTTCATTACCCATACACAATATAACACTCATATGAAACAATTATTCCCTTAGTTAAATATACAGAGCACTTAGTTTTTTTATTTAATTTTTATTCCTCCATTTGTTGCCTTATTACACATACCTTACTTTATATAAGTTGTTTTTTATACATATTATACGTGTACTTTCTGGCCTAGCTACCAATTTCACATTCATTTGGGAGATTAGGTGGTCCTTTCCAAATTTTACGCTCTACGTGGGACTTACTTAATGCTTTCTCGTCGCAACAACAAAGAGGGAGGGAACGAAAGAAAAGAAAGAAAGCATACTCGAAGGGACATACTTATTCATTTGATAAAACTGTGTTCTCTTCCCATTAGATTATCTGTTACAGCCTTATTCTCTCTCACTAAGTTAATCTGAATACATCTATCTCAATGCCATTCCCTCGCGATAATGCCTGACGGTCTATGAGTCACGATTTTGTCGATTTACACGCCTCCTTGAATGGGCGTATCGAGTCAAGATGGTATTTCCCTACTTCTCTCCCAATTCTAATGTCACCTAGTCTAAATGTTCTGTCACCCACGCAGCTGATTATCTCCAGAGGTCCTTTCCATAACAAGTTCAACGTCTTATACTGTTTCTTCAGCAGTGAGGACTTGTCATAATTCCTAACCAAAACTTTGTCTCCTGCCAGCGGTATCCAAGAATGTGCGTGTCTCGTGGCTTTGCTCTTTCGTTTGTTAATTCTGTCTGTTATTTTTTAAAGGCACGCTTAATTCTTTCTGCTTCCGTTTCTTGAATAATGGGTAAGGATTTTGGGACGTCCTTTATTATTGGGTCTGGTGACAGTCCGGTCATGAGCTGCACCGGTGGGCATCCATGGCTGGGGTGTACAGAATTATTCATAATCCATTGAACGTAATGTAGATACTCAGGCCATCTAGCGTGCTTTATATGGCATAATACTCTCAGGTATGTATTCAAGTCGCGCTTTGTGCGCTCGGAGGGATTACTTTGTGGGTGATAAGAGCTTATATAGTATAGTTTGACATTTGCTTCTTTGAGCGTGTTAACAAACTTATGTCCATGGTGTACAGTTGCATTGTCCAGCAAAATTGCATCCATCTTGCCGTACCTAGGGATGTATTCCTTAACTATCTTTTCTGCACATTTGGCGCTGGTTAACCTCTTTAGTGGGTACAGGGTTACAAACTTCGTCATTATGTCAACCATGACGAATATGTACTTTAGGCCAGTTCTACCTGTGGGCAATGGGCCATGTTCATCCAGAGCGATCATTTTCAAAGGTGAATCTCTAGATATGGCCAACGGTGTTCTATCGAATTTAATATTAAGGGGCTTTGCCTTCTGGCAGATCTCACAAGTGGATATAATTTTTCGGGCCTTTCTTCCTAATTTTGGCAAGTAGAGATGTTCCGATATGGTTAAGCACGTTCTGTCTACGCCTGCGTGAATTAATGCAACATGGTATGCCTCAATTACCAACTCCTCTAAATCGGCGGGTATATATCCTTTCCAGGCAGGTACGTGTTTTCCATGTAATTTGTATATCACATTTTCAAATAAACCTAAATTTCCTTTGTTTTATGGTCCAATTGGGGGCACAGTTTCCCGAATTTTGGCCAATGTACTGTCCTTTCGCTGGTATTCCTCTAATCGTTTCAATTTTGTAGCCACTCTGTCTCGTTGCGCACTCGGTACAGTCTCGGGAAGGTTCTCACCCATGTTTATCCTCGAAAGAAGGTCACTCAAAATATTACAGCTTCCGGGGATGTGCCTTATATCTACACGGTATGACATTATCTCGTGGATATACCTTGATATTTTTCCACTGGTCATCTTACAATTCTTTATAAATGCTAGGCTCACGTGGTCGGTGTATATGATGACTGGTTTGTTATAAATATAATGTTTGAACTTTTGTATTCCGTAAAATATAGCACCAATCTCTTGCTCAGTAACACATGCGATTCTTTCAGCAGCGTTTAGCGACCTTGACGCTGTCGCAATGACGTGGAGCTCCCCTTCGGGGTATTCCTGGGTGAGAATGCACCCATATGCAACCATTGAAGCATCGGTATACATAATGAAAGGCAAGTCCGCTCTGGGGCGTGTTAATAATATTGAATTGGCAAACAACTGTTTCAATTTATTAAATGTATTCTCCTCTAGGTCCGACCAACTCCATTTAGTGTTCTTTAACAACAGTGCCCTCAAAGGTGCCGTTTCCTTGGCATAATTTATTAAAAATCGGCTCTGGTATCCTAACACACCTAAAAACTTCTTCACTTGTTTCGCATTCCGTGGTCGCGGTATTTTCAAAATGGATGCTATGCGTTCCTTATCCGGTGATATAGTTTCACCTAAAAATGTTACAGTCTGTGCGAAAAACTTGCACTTGTCCCAGTTTAAGGTTAGGCCACACTCTCCAACTCGGTCTAGTATCGTTTCCAGATGGTCCAGGTGTAAGTCGGTGCCTAGGTCATGCACTAATATGTCGTCCACATATTGGGAAATGTAATTTCCAGTATTTGTTCCAAATACTGCGTGCATTGCTCGCAAGAAACCACTCCCTGAGACGCACAAGCCGAACGGGCATCGTCGAAAGCAGTACACTCTTCCTTGATGGATGAATCCTAGGTATTTCCGCAATTTTGGCTCTACTTCAATTTGTAAGTATGAGTTAGTTAGATCGAGAGATGTAAACCATTTCTGTCTCACGATTCCGGCTAATACTTCCTCTATGTTTTGCGTCCTCGCATTATCAGGCGTGATAAATTGATTGAAATGTCTCGCGTCGATAGTTATTCTGACTGTACCGTTCTTTTTCTTAATACACAGCGGTTGTACGTACGGTGTGTCCGAAACTTCTA
Source organism: Mantis religiosa (assembly GCA_030765055.1). NCBI lineage: Eukaryota > Metazoa > Arthropoda > Insecta > Mantodea > Mantidae > Mantis > Mantis religiosa. The sequence continues at coordinate 36,682,285 of CM060949.1, read as the reverse complement.
TTATTCTGTCCTGCAACATTTCGGATATCTTTTCAGATACTGCCTCCCTTATTTCCTGGGGTATAATCCTACATTTGTAGTGGTTGATTGGTACTTCAGCAACTTCAAATGAATATGTAAACATATTGCATCTGCCAGTTCTAGCGGTAAAAATATTTCGGTTCTTTAACAAAATGTTTTGCAGTCTCTGTCGCTGTTCCATAGAAAGTTGGGTCAGCTGTCCGATTCGTGTTTCTACCTGCTCCGCCAAGGGCTCTATTGTCCCCTCCGTCTGTTTACGTCTGCCCCTCTCTTCTGCGTGCATTATGCCTTCAGCTGTCTTGCTCTCTAGGTCACTGCACTCCAGTCTATTTTGTAAACATTGCAGACTTCTATCGTTTACTCCACCGTCATTCCCAATATGAATGGCTTCTACGTAAAATTCTTCGTCCTGTAATCTGCTCTCCCCCTTGGACAGGTGAACATGACTTTCCTGAGGTCCAGAGGTGAACAGAATTTCTACCTTTGTCCCTGATATATTAAATGTGATTTGGGATTCTTTGTAATCAATGTTTGATTTCAACATGTGTAGTAGGTTGCTTCCTAAAATAATATCAGTTGGGAGTCCTCTCAGGACAAAACATACAAACTGCATTTCGTTGTTTTGCACCCTGGTGTTAAGCAAGATTTGTTTAGTTATACGTTGCTTTGTCCGTCCAATCGCGCCACTGGATACTGCATTCTTGACCGGCAATGTTTGCATTTTTATTTTCAGACTAACCAACTGGTCGTAAAGGTTTTCGCTGCATACGGTTACAGATGACCCAGTATCAACTACCATATTAAAAGTCATTCCTGCTATCTCACCGCTTATTCTCGGTGCCTCCATAACCTCTTGCGTTGCAGTGTTCCTTTCTAATGACGTAATTTTGCTAACGCTTGCTCCAAAACTGTTATTTTCTTTAATTCGAGGCACTACTGGTTACAGCTGTTTTTGTATTCTTGTACTGCTTAATTCTACGTCCCCAAGGGTTTGTGCGACTCGAAGTGTCTTCTTATCGGATGCGTGCGGGGAATCCACCCATCCGGACCTTAGTTTTCCGTCGGGGTTGGAGTCCTGGGTTGACTCATACTGGCTGCATTTGCATTGTAAAAGGTGTGCGTGCTCGTCAGCGGCGAAGGTGGGCGTGGCAATGTTGCCTGCGTCTGGCTCTCAACTATGGGACGGTCGTTAGTGGTCGTAGTTAGGTAATTCTCTTCACGGCTTCTAGGTCTATTGTTTCCCCGAAGTGTATTGTTATTACTTGCGTGTCCACGCCGGGTGAAGGACATGTACCTCAGAGGGTACGTTTGTGGAGGCCTGTTATTGCTATTTTGATGGCTGCTGTGTCGCCATTCTTCCCTCAGCTGTGTATCATATGGTCGCGGGTTCCTCTCTCGGTTGCCTGGATTATAGTTATGGTACCCGTTTCTAGGCTGTTGTGCCCTCATCCCATCATTGAAATGTCTGGGTTGTGGCCTAAAGTCTAAGTTTTCTTCAGTCCAACCTGTTTGTGTTCCATGTCTCTGTAATGCGATCAGCAAGTCTACCGCTTCTCCCATTGTCCGTGGTCGTGCCACTACGATATGATTCCTGATTACATCGGGATAGTGATTTCCCATAAGCGCTAGAAATTGGTCTTCCGGCATGGCTGGTTCCAAGAGTTTACTCAATTGTCCTAGTCTCAAAAAGTAGTCCGTCATTGATTCGTGAGAGCCTCTGGGGTACCTACCATTATTAATTTGGTTCCTGACGTTGTATTGTGCGGCGTCACTCCAATATTTCTGTATGAAGGCCACCCGAAAGTGATTGTACCCTCCGATTCCCCTACCGTCAGCCGAAACCAATTTAAAGGATGTCCTTTTTCAGGCCCCTCTGAACTATTGTCATCTTGTGTTCTTCCGGGATTCCTCTTAAGTTAAAATATGCCTCTAAATCGTTGATAAATTGTTTGGCGTTATCACGCGTGCTATCAAATTGTGGAACAGGCAATTCGCTTAGAAATTGCATCGACATAGGTATTGTATGGCGAGCCCCGGGCGCGTTATGAAATCGGTAACTACTGTCAGAATGTGACAATGGGTCATCTACACTAATATTGGTTCTTTCTTCACTCAGTCTTCCATTGTCTGATGTGACAGGAAGTATATCGTCTGAGGTGACAGGAAGTGTGGAAGCGGGACTTTGTAAAGGGTTTTCTCCGCGTTTCCATAACTCCCTTACCTCTCTAACAGCTATTTCTTTCATCTTCTCTCGTACCTTATCACATTGTGAGGTGACTACCTGTGTCAATCCATCCCGTACTTTAACTATCTCGTTGGCACATGATTTTTTACTTTCCCCTATTAAAGCTCTTACACTTTCCAATTCGGATGCAACCCCAACCTCTAATTCGTTACACTTGTCTGAAATATTGACACGTGTAGTCATGGTCTCATTCCTTAACTCATCTATCTTATTATTCATTGTTACACTGATGTTATTATTCATGCTGCCAGCTTCATTATAATCTGCCCTAATCTGTCGCACCTCTTCCTGAGTGGATCTGAGTTCACTCCTCACTACACATATTTCACCCAGAAGGTTATTTCTTACTCCAATTACCTCACTCATGACCTCACTAAACTGCCTATTTATCTGGTTACTCATTTCTCCCTGTGCCGTTGTAAATTTACTTTCTTGCTCCTTGAGTTGTTTACTAATATCTGCCAATTCACTACTGTGTGCGGCAATTTTACTGCTTAACTCGCTACCTTTAGCAGTAATCTTACGGTTCAGCTCCCCTAATTCATTGCCTAGCTCATTACCTTGGGCAGTAATTTTGTGGTTTAGCTCACCTAACTCATTACCTTGAGAGGTAATTTTGTTGTTTAGCTCCCCTAATTCATTGCCTAGCTCATTACCTTGGGCAGTAATTTTGTGGTTTAGCTCACCTAACTCATTACCTTGAGAGGTAATTTTGTTGTTTAGCTCCCCTAACTCATTGCCTTGAGAGGTAATTTTGTTGTTTAGCTCACCTAACTCATTCCCTTGAGAGGTAATTTTTTTGTTTAGGTCACCTAACTCATTCCCTATCAAGTTCATCTTCTCTAGCAACATCTGCATCATGCTATCCATACTTGCTGTATTCCTGTTCGGTACCGGAGTAGTTACCTCGGCCTGCCTAATATTACATTCTCTGTTTCCCTCAACGCCTACATCCATTCCCTCAGATTCCTGGTACACTTCTAAAATGTTATTGTCTGCCATGTTGCTACCTATCTCAATTACTTTCTTATTTCGGAGTATCATCCGCTTATTCCTTTTTACTCACTTTTCCGGGTTCTCAAAATTTCATTAATTTTTTTATGCACACTTTTCTAAGTCCTACTCCTACTGGCAGCATCTATCTACTAATGCAAATACAATTAATTTATAACACAAAAATACATTTACATCCATTTATCTCGACTTACGTACTGTTGATGTCCGTGCCTGTTGTTGCTGGCTCCCTGAGTCAGGGTTTTATCACTTTCACATGGGGGGGGGGGTTTGAAGCTGTGTTGCACCATGAAGTATTGTTGCGTCTCGTTGTTGTCGTTGTCGACATTGGCTGTCCTGCGTGCAGTACTCCGGTGCGTTGTTCACTGGTGCATCGTCCTAAGTGTTCTGGGCTCCGTTGGTTCCAAGCTCTAGTTGGCGGTACATACGACGGTGAATACATCAGTCGAGACTCCGAAGAATGCTCCAAATGTTGTAGGTCACTGATACAGTCAGGACTACGTTAACCACGTTGGGTTGCTGGTTCAGTCAGGACTACGTTAACCACGTTGTGGCGCCAATTTATGAGGCGGTCCTTACACGTTAAGCACCTCGTTGAGCCCTCCCGGCACTCAACACCTCATAAGATAGGATATGTGATAGGTGAGGACTACGGATGGGAGGTTTCCAACAGATCGGGGTTTTTCTCAGGGTAGGTCTGCATGAATACTCGCTTTTGAGTTCCAGGGAGTGGGTGCGTCCTGACAGGGTGTGGGTATTATCACATATAAGACACCACGACCTTTGAATATCAAGTTTATTGTTATAATTAGTCCTCTCCACTCGCCATTATTGACGATGTTATTCGCACATTAGGCGCGAGATTTGAGACTTTCCCGTTGCTGCGCGCATGACACGACTTAGATGTATCGGTGTACGCGTTGTTCCTGAACGTCGGTAGTGAATTACTTCGCACCACGTAGTCTTTCCGGAGGATTATTAAACAAAAGAACAGAATTTGATAACATCTTAATGCCGTTGTAAAGAGTGCGGTTTCTATCATTCGCTAGCACAGAGTGTTCGATAACCACACAATGTGAGTTACTCCGTCTATCCACGAACGCGGACTCTGATGAAATTTCTGTACTTGTTGCCTCCCTCACACGCCGAAACAGAGTGTTTTTCCTAGCAAACATCGAACGTCGCCATTGCACAAATTTTCCCTTCCTTTCGCCGAATTTTGGACTCTTTAGAGGTCATGTGACCGGTTGCTTGTCCCTTATAGGTTGTGTTTTATCCCTACTCATGAATAAATAGCAATTTCTAGTGTATGAGGCATGTATTCCACGCGAATTTCTCTTTCCCACAGTCTAGCTAATTAATGCATAAGCATGTTTGGAACTGTGTGCCTTAGATTCCAGAGTCTATTCTCTCGTCACGTATTATATGCAGGTCAATACTTAGGCTGGCGCCGAGGGTCTATCCTTGGACAATGCCACCTTTGTCGGCTAGAAATACCCAAAGAACCTGTCTGTGCGGGAAAATGTTTATTTTGCCCTCTCCCTTAACACGTTGGGTCCATGCTTTTAATAATATTGTCACCCAATTAGCGGAAGACGTGAGGGCAACAGCTGTGAGGAAACCAGAGGCGGCCGAGCCACGCCTCTCATCAGTCTCTGTCACTAACTGAGGGGGAAGATTAGAGGGAATGTCACTCATCCCTGGACGTTTCTCTCCCCTTCTCCTGTCATCTGGAATCTTCGCCTGGAAACTAGAGGAGCCGAGAAGACGGCGAGATGCCTATAAAATGGGCTGCAGCAAGTCAGACAGTCAGTCAGTGCTTGACGTGCTAGTGAAGTAGCGCCGTGTTAGTGGAAGAGAAGACTGTGCGACGGAAGAATTTACGTAATTGTGTACGTGCATCGGAGTATTGTCCGTAATTACTAGTGCAAGTGAAATTGTAACGGACGAACTGGTGAATCGTAATTGTGTGCATTACGTAATTTTGTGTAATTGGCAAGTGTTCAACTGTAAGTCGGTGGAAGTAAAGAACATTGTTGAGTTGGTGTAATTGGATTTGTCATTTCACGAACCCACAAAGTCACACTGGTGTAAGGAAGTGGGACGATAACCATCGAATATTACGGCCATGGAATAGGCATTGGAAATGCTTTTGGCGAAGATGAACGAGTTAACAACAAAAACGGAAGCAGCAAATAACAGCCTGGCCGCGAAGCTGGAGACTACAAATAACAACCTCACCGCCGATTTGAAACAAATGAAGACGGCCAACGACAACATCACCGCAGAGTCTAAACAAATGAAGACGGCCAACGACAACATCACCGCAGAATTGAAACAAATGAAGACAGCCAACGACAACATCACCGGGAAGATGGAAGAAATGAAGGCCGAATTAACAGCGAAGATGGAAACGGCAAGCAACAACTTGGCCACGACAATGACCGCAAAGATGGCCGAACTGACAACGGAGATGAGGGAGGCGAACGAGGTCCTCGCCGCCAAGTTTGAGGAACGGTTGGCCGGCGTGAGGGATGACGTCACGAATCTGGGCAAGCGGATGGGTCAAGTAGACGACAGCCTTAATGATTTAGAGGAAAAGGCCGACAACATCGCAAAACCCCTCACCCGCCTTACGGAGGAACACCGGCCCTATGTGTGGACAGAGGACGCCGAAAACGCTTTCCAGCACCTAAAGGAGACCCTGTGCAGTGCTCCAATTTTGGGTTTCCCACAACCGGGTGGCGCCTTCATTGTGGACACCGACGCCAGCGACCATTGCATTGGAGGTGTCCTATCGCAGATCCAGGACGGCCATGAGCGGGTGATAGCCTACTACAGTAAGACGCTATCCAAGGCAGAGAAGAACTACTGCGTCACCCGACGAGAATGATTGGCGGTAGGAAAGACCTTGGAGCACTTCCATAAGCACCTGTACGGTCAGCCATTCCACTTGAGGACTAACCTGGCTATTGAGCTTTAAGAACCTGGAAGGCCAGAGGGCACGTTGGGTCCAGAGGCTGCAGGAGTACGACATCACCTCGGAACATCGTAGAGGGAAGAGCCACGGTAACGCAGACGCCGTGTCCCGAAGACCCTGTTCAGTAGAGTGCGGTCAGTGCACAAGAGTGGAAGAGAAGGAGCGTGCCGCAGCAGTCCGAGTAGTTGTGGCAGTGTCTGCGGACGGCTGGGATAGCGCAGGCCTGAGGAGGGAGCAGCTGGCAGACGCAGACTTGGGGCCACTCTTGAGGGAAGTGGAGGCAGGGACAAGACCAACCTGGGAGGACATCGCACCAAGGGGCGCCACCTACAAGTCGTACTGGGCCCAATGGGACTCGCTGAAGACCAGAGAGGGCGTGCTGTTCCGGGTATGGGAGTCACCCGATGGGAAGGCGCAGAGAGAACAGTTGCCACTTCCCCGGAGTAAGGTCCCGGAAGTCTTGGAGGAAGTGCACGCCGGTGCCTCAGGAGGACACCCGGGAGCGAACCGAACGATTCACAAACTACGGCAGCGCTACTACTGGCTGAGACTCCGAGCAGATGCTGGTGGTGCACCTGGACCGCCTGGCACTCTACGATGGTGCTGTTCGGGACGACCAGCTTTGAGGAGGGAGCAGTGTCACCCAATTAGCGGTAGGCCGAGCCACGCCTCTCATCAGTCTCTATCACTAACTGAGGGGGAAGATTAGAGGGAAATTGTAACGGACGAACTGGTGAATCGTAATTGTGTGCATTACGTAATTTTGTGTAATTGGCAAGTAACTGTAACTGTAAGTCGGTGGAAATAAAGAACATTGTTGAGTTGGTGTAATTGGACTTGTCATTTCACGAACCCACAAAGTCACAATATATATTGGGATTGCCTGTTTAGTATCAGCACTTGTATACTTAATCATTATCCTCTATATTTATTATAACTTTAATTCATATTGTGGTATCTATCCGCCCTTAATTATGCATGTAATAAGACTTTAGGGGTTATTATGATGATGTAGTGCCTAACAGGGACGGTATCACTAACCTGGACCTCTTAGCTTTAGAGTTTGCAGGACCAAAATTCCTCACTTTAGTTTAGACTGCTTGGGAAGTGTTTAGGCGTGAACTGTGTGGCCAGGGCCGGCGGGTACAATATTTAGCGGAATTTGTTTACGCTTCCCCGAATATAAGTCCGCACTACACTGCCTTTCCGTATAAGTCATTAAAGTTCTTGCAATACCGATGACTAATCATCCTTTTATTTTTATTGTTTTGTGCTTCTTGACGATTTACTATTTCATTCCCAATATAATTGTTTCCCATTACTTGTTACAGTTGACACCAGAACGCCAGAGGTATGAATGCTGCATTCAACAGCATATTGCAATCTAAAGTACTCTTACAGAGTACACTGCGATCCATATAAACTTGAACAATTTTAACTGGTCACAATTTCCCTTTGAAGGCTCTTAGAATGTAGAAATTTGTTTTAATGATCTCAGTGTCTCTGAGACAATTGACAACACTGACAATTGTTGACTGTCTTAAAGTAGCAGTCGTAACAGCAACATGAATTACTCACTGCGAGAGAGTGTTTACATTTTGAATACATATTGGAAGACGAATTCCTTGGTAACAACACAACGGGAATTTAATGTAAGCGATGTTCCGACAAAGGCAACAATTTTATCGCTCGTAAGAAAGCTGGAGACAACTGGTACTCTCATTAGTGAGAGTGGAAAACATAGACAGCCATTGAATGCAGAGACTGTTACAGATGTTCGCAGAAGGCTATTGAATTCTCCAAACAAATCGTTGCGTCGATTGAGACAGGAATCAGAGTATTCATATGGAACATGTCAAAGAGCTGCGAAGAAATCGTGATTACGACCTTACAGACTCCATATGGTGCAACAACTGAAAGAAGCAGATAAACGAATCGATGGTTTCAGGGCACTGTTATTCCACGTCCAGACATTCTCTCCATAACGTGGTTTACAGATGAGGCATGATTTCATCTGCCAGGCTACATAAACACACAAAAGCAGATATTGGGCTGCTGTAAACCCCCAAGTGATCCACGAAACCCCACTGATATCTTCAATACATTTGTGGAGCAGCTGGATGACATCGAATAGAGAGGAGGTTATTTCCAGTAAGATGGAGCAACATGTCATACATCTAATGACACTATGGAACTTGTAGCCAGTTTCTTTGATCATCGAATAATCTCAAAGTTCTGTGGCCCCCCCGGATCCCCTGACCTAAACTCACCGGATGCTTTTTTTTTGGGGGGGGGTATCTAAAAATAGAGTGTACAAAAATAGGCCACGGACAATTTATGTTCTCAAGGAATCCATTTGAACCGAAATAAGTAACATTGGCGAGGATAGTCTCCGTAAAACTTCAGAGAATAAGGTGAGACAAGTGCAGACATGTATGATGCTGGTGAAGGATACTTCCAACATTTTCTCTGAGATGTGAATAGTGTAGTTCACTCTCCCAATTGTGTGTTATATTCACCCAAAGTTACACGCGTATCCTATTATTGGTTCAACAGTTATGGCCTATTGAAATGGTCCAGGTTTACATGGATCACATTGTATTTCTTTCCCAATATAGTTATTTCCCATTAATTTTTATAGTTGACAACAGAACGCCAGAAGTATGAATGCTTCCCCCAACAGCATACCGCAGCCTAAAGCACTCTTACATGGTAGATTAAATTCACCACACAGCTTGATCTTCATTCACCTACTAAACTGTACTAACTTCCACACTTACATCGTAACCTACACAGACTTGGTATTTTTATCTGCAATAATTGAATTAACGAACTAATCTTTGCATTTCAGATACTACTAACTTAACATTGTCTAATTTGCACTGCATGCTAGATTTACTAACATCTCACGCATTGAGAGGATTTTAGCCTCTAAGGGTGATCATCAACGCACACGTGGGGCTGCCCCTGAAAAGGAATGTCTTTGTTTTGTAGCCAATTTTCCTAATAGAATAAAATCAGGACCATCGTTTTATTAAAAAAAGGAAATCACATTTAAAAACAGTGTGCTTCTTCAAGAGATGTCGGTTAAGATGAAATGTCCTAAATGAACTTTGTCCTTTGTTTTAGTGCCAGTTCAAATTGCTTCAGAAAGTTAGTGGAAAATATATGAAAGCGCCGGCTATGGTTCCCCCAACGCCTTGCTGCTTATTAATGAGAAATAATCAACACGCCATCTGGCCATGTCTGCGAAACACTACCAATTTACCGAAAACCTGTCCTATACCAAAGGTAAGTTAACACTAAAATTTCAGTGACGTTGCTATAATGTTACTGTATTCCAGTATGTAGACATTTCTCTGTTATCTGCAAAAGCGACTGTCATAGCGTATGTTGTGTACGCCATATAATGGAACAGCTGAGCGCCAGAAAGAGGAAACTGTGTAAGGAGAAAGGTGTGGTAAAATATTTTGATGTCATAGTATTGTTAGGTGCAGTGCGTATCACAAAATATCAAATAAATAGTCTAACAGGCAACATATAATATGGTGAATATAATGGTCTTGCCATTAATGATACCGAAACTCAAAAGTAGCTATGGGCCAACTTATTCCATTGGATCACCGAATCTACATGGGATTCACAACACTGTTTCCAAAGTAGGAAAAGAAAACAAGTAAGAGAAGCTACAGAACAGAAATCCTTACCTCCATCATCTTCTTCTCAATAAAAGAGATTATTTACAGAAATTGGCGTAGGGGCGTGGCGACCCCATCGCCCAAACTCACTGTTGCAGTTAACCAACCCAGTGCCTAGGGGTATATATGGGGCCACCCGGGCTCCCGAGGGGAAGTAAATATTGGGAGTACAGTTGCTCACTGGTCAAATGACCCCATACACGGGGTTAAGTGTGAAGACCTCAACGGGATTTTCGGCGGAGAAGACGTTCTTCACTACGGCGAAGTCGCGGAAGAGGCATACATTAGGAATGGACAGATGAGGTTCGAAGACCAGTAAGGCACCTCATTTAGAAGAGCATAACTCCGATATAAAACCGGGCCTTCCATGATAGGGGTTTAGCATTGGGCTGGTAACCCAATCTAGTAAAAAGAGAACTTACAGTTCTCATAAAAAGATCCAGACTGAAAATGTGTTGACGAACCAAGCCAAGAAAATTTGGAATTTAGTCGTATGGAATGTGAGAGGACTAAGCCAATTAATGGCAGTCCCAACGTTAACATACGGTTCCGAAATGTGGACACTGGCAAAGAACCAACGCAAACAGCTAGAATCGGCAGATATGGCCGAGCCGTGGCTCAGTGGTTAGACCGCTTGGCTCTCACCACGGTGGCCCGGGTTCGATCCCAGGCGACCACAAAATGAGATTCGTGGTGGACAACACGGCGCTGGGGCGGGTATTCTCCGGGATATCCGGTTTCCCCCGCCATCTCATTCCACCGGCTCTCCATCTTCATCTCATGTATCGTCAGTGTCACCGCCTGCGGTGACGTATGTAGTAAAAGCGGGCGTTAAACACTACACATTTCACATTTCGGCAGATATGAGATATTTGAGAAGCGTGGCAGGTCACAAAAGAATAGACCACATAAGAAACGAAAAAATAAGAGAAGAGCTTGGCATTTTTAATCTAAACAGTAAAATAATAAAGAACAAAAATGAATGAAAAAATCATATTTTAAGAATAGACGCGGAACGACTTGCAAGAAGAGTTTTAGATTATATACCGAAGGGAAAGAGAGATGTGGAACGCACAGCTCTGCGCTGGAAGGATCAGTAGGCTCTTTAAGAGAACCGAACGGGTCACAGGGCGCAATCCTTGAAGATGATGATTTACAGAAATCTGGACAATTCCGAATTTCCCTTCGAGAATTTACATCGGTGGTCTTCACGACACGCTAAAACGGTATTGGGTAAGCAGTGCACCAGCGATTGCACTGAGGTAGAGAGAGAGAGTGAGAGGGGAAGAGAGAGAGAGAGGAAGAGAGAGGGGCAATCTGTTAGCTTATGGGGTAATCAGTATTTGCCTGAGTATGGACGTTGTGTACAAGATGTCTACATGTTCACGAACGCTTCTGTTCCTACGTTATTTAACTCTTCATGGAAGCAGGCATGCTTTTTACATCATTTGATAATGCTGCGTGATGTTTAATATGCAATACTCGTAAGGTCCTGGATGTCATATACATAATCTCCAGTACCATTATGACACCTGTCATGCTAGTGATTACACAAATTAGAAGTGAATAAACAAATCACAATGCTGGAGTAGTTACATGACACCAGCAGCAGGTATAGTGCGGTTGTTATTATTTTATTGTCTGTGATGATGATGATGATGATGATGATGATTATGTTGATGATGATCATCATCATTATTATTATTATTATTATTATTATTATTATTATTATTATTATTATTATTATTATTATTATTATTATTATTATTATTATTATTATTATTATTATTATTATTATTATTATTATTATTATTATTATTATTATTATTATTATTATTATTATTATTATTATTATTATTATTATTATTATTATTATTATTATTATTATTATTATTATTATTATTATTATTATTATTGGAAATTAATTGTTCTTTCACACTAGCCGTGTGTAGGACGTACTATGAAAGGTTCGAGCCAGAATGAAAAATTCAATACCATAGCAGGGATTTGAACCACGGATCTTCTGGTTTCCCTCCAGCCGCTCTAACCATATGAGCTACTATGGCCAACGCGCCAACATGATATTAAATTCTCCAACTTATTCGTGTTTCTCCCGGTAAACCACTAGGAGTTCTCATAAACACACGAGACAACTACCTTAATGACGACTTACTATGCTGTAAGTACTTTAAGGCCCGGGCTTTATAGTTCGGACCACTATTAGGTACAATTAATGGAAATAAATTGTTCTTTCACAATAGCCGTGTGTGGGACGTACTACGAGTCAGTTGGAAAATTTTATGTCATGTTGGCACGTTGGCCGTAGTAGCTCAAATGGTTAGAGCGGCTGGACGGAAACCAGAAGATCCGTGATTCAAATCCAGGCTCAGTCCTCTCGAATCTTTTATTCTGGAGAACCGAAACGCTTTGCATTCAATATAGAGCGGATCGGGGGAGATGCCATACTTAAGGTTTTAGGGATCAAAAGTTGACTTTAATTGAGGGTTTAGGTTAAGCACGAAACTGACATTCACTGAAGACCCTTCTCTACAAATGTGCAAGTTTGTGTTACATTATTATTGTTAATTAAGTGAGTTTTGATTTCCTTAAGCAAAAGTGTATCTTAGGCATCTCACCGCGAAAATCAGGGTGAGATGGCAATCATATCGGAAGAAAAATGGCATACTATTTTTTGCATTTGTAATACAAATATATATTTTAGAAAGCATATTTATTAGTATTATAAAGAATAAAATATTAAGAAAGGTAATAATGGATGTAAGAATAAACAAATGACATGATTACGTGCAAATTAAATCTTCTTCTGCACAGTTGTTGCACAAGTTTTCTTCTTCTGTACGGGTTTCATGCAACCATCTTCTGCAAACGACACACTGAATCCAATCAACCTGTAGTCCAGTTTTATCGTAGTAACTGAGAGCACGCTCAACACAATAATCACTGTCATCTTCTGACCTGTTTGGTCCTCTAATCTTTGACGCATTTTGCTGCAGATTTCCCCTTGTTTAATTCACTCTGATCTAACTTTGACCTCATTTATGCGATTTTGTTCAGTGAGAACTTTAGCATGTTTCTTCTTGCGATTAGATTACATTAAATCCAATATATGCACAGAAATAAACTCTTCATTTACTGAGAGAATAGCTTCAGCACATCCTCTCCTGTTTGGTTCACTTTCTTGAATCCTTTCTGCATGATCAGTAGCAACCATATCGGAAATTTGATACACATTCTGGAATCGTTCTTCATCAAATGTCGTTTTAGAGTTCTATGGAATGTCATATTCTTGGGAAGCTTTAAAACAATTCTCTCCGTCATTCCTTACACGTTCCAGAACCATCTGTAGACATTATTTAGGCCAGTAACATCTATTTGAATTTCTAACATACACTTGAGGCATCTCCTTGGAAAATAAAATCCGTATAAGTGAGGAATAAAAGTAGACATGTCACCCCGAAAAAACAGTTGCACCTCTACTAAGGATCGGGGTGAGATACCACTTTAGATGAATGCCACAATACGGTCGCTGCATAGCAACAGAGGATGGCAAACTATACCACAACATACTGTCGCCCTGGGGGTAGACTCGCGAAGCCGAAGCCGAAGCAGAAGCCGAAGCCGGTGGAGATTCGGAAAACTTCGGAACCAATCGTTACCGGTAGCGACAGACAGTTGAATGTAGAGTTAGAGAAAATAAACAGTTTTGAGGTTCTAGCAATTTTGTAATGTTGAACAGTGTATTTCGAGGAGAATAAAGTGTAGTTTTTGTGTTTCGTAACCTCGTTTTATTATTTCACGAACCCACAAAGTCACAATACCTACTATGATTAGGTATTACCATTACCACCATCCCCTCGAGTGACAATCCGCACCGTCAGCCGGCGGATGGATGACAACCTCATCGCGGACGGTTGGGTAAGAGGAAAGCCGTGCCGCGTGCTGGTGGACACCGGGGCGGCCGTGACCATCATCAGACCTGACGTGGCGAAGGATTTGCCGACAGGAAACCAAGCCGACCATACCAGCTTGTGACGGCATCGGGTGACACCATGCCTGTGCAGAAGGAGGCCCTGCTGGAGCTGAACTTGGGACAGAGTGCCGTGCGTCTGTGGGTGTTCGTCGCAAAGGTGGCTGAGGAGGTGATTCTGCGGCTGGATGCCCTCAGGAGCCACGAGGCGACGGTCGACGTCGGCAGGAAGGTCCTGAGGCTCAACGGAGAAGAGGTTATACTCCGTCAACCAGAAGAGCGCCTTGGAATTGGCAGGGTCGTCTTGAGCGAAGACGTGGTTGTCCCCGCGAGGAGCGAAGTGATAGTGACGGCGCGACCGGAAGGCCAGACAGCAGGTGGGGTCCAGAGGCAGCAGGCATACGACTTCACCTCGGAACATCGCAGAGGGAAGAGTCACGGTGACGCGGACGCTATGTCCCGAAGACCCTGTCCAGAAGGGTGCGGCTAATGCACAAGAGTGGAGGGGAAGGAACGTGCCGCAGCAGTTCGAATAGTCACGGCAGTGCCTGCGGATGGCTGGGATAGCGCAGACCTGAGGAGGGAGCAGCTGGCGGACGCAGACTTGGGGCCACTCTTGAGGGATGTGGAGAACTTGGTGGACCACCTCCATGACATGCACGAGATGGCTCGCCAGAACATCCAGAAGGCGAGCGACCGCATGAAAACCCGATACGACAGGCAAGCCAACAGCCTAGGGTTCCAGCAAGGTGACCTTGTCTGGTTGTACCGCCCGACCCGGACCAAGGGACGCTGCCCGAAGCTTCAGCAGCCATAGCAAGGACCGTACCGTGTGGTGAAGAGGATTAACGACGTGGTCTACCGCATCCAGAAGGTGCCCCGAGGAAAGATGTTGGTGGTACACCTGGATCGCCTGGCCCGCTACGACGGCGCTGTTCGGGACGACCAGCCTCGAGGAGGGAGCAGTGTCGCCCTGGCGGTAGACTCGCGAAGCCGAAGCCGAAGCAGAAGCCGAAGCCGGTGGAGATTCGGAAAACTTCGGAACCAATCGTTACCGGTAGCGACAGAAAGTTGAATGTAGAGTTACAGAAAATAAACAGTTTTGAGGTTCTAGCAATTTTGTAATGTTGAACAGTGTATTTCGAGGAGAACAAACTGTAGTTTTTGTGTTTCGTAGCCTCGTTTTATTATTTCACGAACCCACAAAGTCACAATACCTACTATGATTAGCAAAGTGCCCGCCAGGGTAGCGTAGATGGTAGCATGTCTGCCTCACGTTCAAGAGGTTCCGAGTTCGAATCTTGGTCAGGGTGAGTTACCTGGATAAGGTTTTTCCGGGGTTTTCCCTTATCCTGAAAGGCAAATGTTAGGTAACTCTAAGCTCCATGGACCCCGGACTCATATCAGCATCATTTCATTCATCGTCCGATATGACTTAACGTTGGAAGACGTAAATTGAAAAAAAAAAAAAAAAAAAAAAAAAAAAAAAAAAAGTGAGAAATTCGCTCTGTTACTTTATTCATACTCTTGCACATATTTTAAAATAACTGTGCATCATTAACCTGACATCTATTTTTAGACCTTACCCATATTTGATGGTTTAAAAGTGAAGAAACGTCTAATACAATGAAACACGCATTTCCTTTCACGTCACATTGTCTCTAACGAGTGCCCTACAGGTTGGAGTCGCCATCTGTTTTCAGCAATCGGAACTGTAAACTTTAGGCATCTCACCCCGATACACATCTCCTCCCGATTCACTCTATGTTTCACTCGCAAACAAATGCCGATCGTTTTCCATTTCAGGAAATCGGAATACTTTTAACAAATTATTATACTTATATTTTGAAATAACAATGTTAATGTTTATTATCATTGCTGAATCTAAATTAATTTTAACAATGTAAAAATTTATATTACTTTCAGAAGGAGATATGCCGGAAATGTATTATGATAATTCATAGGTATACTAACAGTATAAAAATTCTATACCTTTGAACATTAAAGGGCAATTGCGTACTCTTCTTTTTTCCTAAAATTGGCTATTACTGATCCGGTTATGTAAATGAGCTATGAAATTGTTCTTCTTTACACTCATTTTTATTCAGTTTTGTAATGTTAATGTTATTTTCTTTCAGGGTGTTGTAACATTGAAAGACTTCAATCCAGGTGAATGTCCATACCCTAACTACTTGCCACCGGGGATACCCGAGGAGTATAAACTTATATTTACTGGTACATTGAACTTCGTTGAACTTTGGAAGTATGTGGGTTATGGTGTGATAAAAAAGAGAATATAAAGTTCTTAGATGTGATTGAAAGACTCGCTGCTCAAGTCGGTGATATTGTGCATCGATAAAGCAATGTTGAAAGCGTTCTCTAGGTTATGGAAGATAAAAAATGGTACTCACTGGCCAATTATCCTGAGCAGCCTACATATGTAATATTGATGAATATTTTTCAGTTAATCTTAGTGTTTCTGCAGCACCTGTATATCCTGAATAAAGCATCAGAGTAAGTCATACATTTTTGTTTATGACCTTTTCCTAAAAATATAAAATAGTAATTAGCAACAGCTTTATTAGACTCAAGTTTGTGCATTGTCATAAAAAGTAAATATTAAATATGAGGTTTCAACGTTTGTTTAAGATTAAAATAGAAAGGACGCAAATGTTTGGGCGTACACCATTATTCTGAATGCACAAAACATACCACCTGTGTCCGACCCCTTCCCCTTCCGACTGTGTAAGCCACAAACAACCACAAATAACGTAAGGATGTAAACAAGCGGGTTCTCTCACTGTGGGAAGGAAGGAAGGTGTAAATGTATACACAACTAGTTCACTGATAAAATAAGTTTTTATTTGTTGAACGAGGTCCACATCATAAACGTATCATGCTTAATCAACTCCAGAGTTTTCTGCTCTCCTTTTTTTCTTTCTTTTCTTTCTTTTCTTTCTTTCTTTTTTTTCTGTTACTTTCTTGGGAACCTTCTACGTAATACCAAAGGAAATAAATGAACTCTACAAAAGGTAACGACAAACTAAGGAGACTAAATATCGTAGATCAATTCAAAATAAACACACAATATTCGTCTGCCCATATAAAGACTGAATAATCTAAAAATGAATTACAGGATTAACACAACAGCGAGTATTCAAGAAAAATTAAATAACAATGGGAATTTCGGCTATAGCAAATCAAACGGGGCAGACCTTATGACAAATGTTATGACGAACCTTCCAAACATGAAATGGCGGGATGTAGTTAATAACATGCATAAAAAGCAACTGCACTACACAAAAATACAAAACGGAAGCAACAAAGTGTAATTCCATATAAATGCATATAAACTTCTATTAAATTCTGTATAAAAATTCTACATACAAATCGATATAGTATTCTATATAAAATATGATATAATAATTCAATATAAAACCTGTCTCAATTATATTACTGGATATCTACACTTAGACGCTCAAGCACTTCAGAAATACCTCTCCCTAATTAACTGGATCTTGCACCAGCCAGTTAAAAAATTCGATATTCACGGTACAATCACAATAAATATACAAACATGTGTGGCAACAGAGCAGAAACAAGTATACAAGTTAAATCCACCTAGTAGATACTAAGAACGGAGGGAAACCCCTATCCGTAAAACATAACAAATTAATTGACTATAATTCTGCTGTAAAACCCCGCAAGGAAGACATGAAGCTGTCGCAACTTACCCAGTCGCCAAATAGCACAAACACCAAGGTCCCGTGAGGCACCAGCCACGTACACACTCTCTGTTCCCCAGCTCATGCTCAGCAACCCCACCAGGAGCTCCTCTCGATCACCAACCTGTCAGGCACGACCGCCCAGCCAGTCAGCAAGCGTCAGCGAGTCCCGGGAAAGGGAGCGCACAAAAATGCAGAGGGAGCCAGGCCAGGGAGTATTACAACGCGGTGACAAACAGGGAAAAGCTACTAGAACGCCCGAGAACACTTGGCGCACACCACGCCGGCCAAATGTGTTAATTGTGAACAAGAACATCAAGCTAATTATCGCGGTTGTTCTCACTATGTGGCGCTGAACGATCGATTGTCTCGAACGACCTCAGCAGCCGAGCTTCTCACCTGCACCTACACCTTCGTCGTCACGTACAGTGCCTGCACTAGAGGAACGTCCACAGCAGCAACCTGAGCATCAGCTTGGACCTCAAGCAGGAATGCCTTTCCTTCAGGAGAGTGTTCTTGCAGCATACGTCTGGACGTGATTCCGAAGTCTGTGAATCAAAAAGTATTTACTAACTCTGAAGCAGTTATTTTAGATATTTCATGTTTTGTAAAAAGAATAGTTAAAGAAATGAAATAATGTAATGTAATGAAATAGAGATATAATGTAAGGTAGGTAGTGTGCAACCATGACAACCTCAACTGAAAATAAGTTGTTAAATGTTTAAAGGATTTTGTTCTTCTGCATAAGAACGACGTAGAAGAAAAATGTACATTTGTGTCTCTCCGAGGTTGTGCAGTATGATTTTTGAGTATGCATTTAAGATGCACAAATAGTGTGT
This sequence comes from Mantis religiosa, assembly GCA_030765055.1. NCBI lineage: Eukaryota > Metazoa > Arthropoda > Insecta > Mantodea > Mantidae > Mantis > Mantis religiosa. The sequence goes on along the minus strand of CM060949.1, from coordinate 36,663,775 downwards.
GTGTGTGTGTGTGTGTGTGTGTGTGTGTGTGTGTGTGTGTGTGTGTGTGTGTGTGTGTGTGTGTGTGTGTGTGTGTGTAAGAAAGTAATAGTTAATGCACATTGCTAAGAAAGTATTATTGATATGTACAAAAAATATTTAATCATGTTGTTAAAATATTTTTCTTTAATAATATATATTATTACTTGAAAATCTTTTACTGGTAATTTGTTATAATTTTTTAGTTTTGTAAAAAAAGCACTGAAATTTCAGATAATTTTATTTTTTTAAACAAGTATTATGAATCTCAGAGAAAAATCCCTTATTATTATTTTTATTAGTCTGCTTAATACACACAACAATTAAAATGTTTTGTTTGATTCGTCTTTTTTAAAGTGTACTGAATCCTGAAAAATGTGGAACTGAGAAAAACAGTTTTAAAGTTTATAAATTAATTACTGACTTCTCACATGAGTCAGAACGTTCCTGCTGCGTAGTCCTGACCCTCTGTATTCTCACTTGTTCTTTTCAAGTTCTTCTTCATTTTTCTTGCCTTCTTTTCCAGTTCTTCAACTACTTTCAGGAGTCGCGGCTCATCAATTTCTGTATATGACTACTATCATGATTATCACATGTATTGTTGAACTGGGCCTACTAACCTCAACATTACATGTGGTTTCATTGTCTATTCTATTTATATTTTCCATATTTACTATTCTGCTTTTAGTAAAACAATTGCCTGAAAACTTTCTCTTTTCAAATGTTTTTGGCCTATCCATATCATATATGCACCAATAACTAGTACAGGATATTATTCAGAACAAATAACTGTTCAGCTACACAGCCAAAGATAGAGAAAAACTGGCATCATTGGAATTAAGCAGAAAGCTTGAAATATCCCTTACAAAACAAGGCTAAGCTCAGAAATATCTGTTCAGTATCACAGAAGTTATAATCCTAGCTCCTGCTAGGGTGTTAGGACCGTCGGTTGTTGCGTATGTCGAAGGAATGAAGTCATACACTTGTTCTATGATCTGCTTTTATCCTTCTTTACTAATCTAGAATTGACCTGCATTTTTTGTATTAGTTCGAATATTATGGGTTTAATAAAAACGCCATTGTTGAATTCGTATTTTGATATTCGTGATTAATTGAATAATAGAGAAAACAAACACAAATATTGGAACACCTAGTCTGTTATTTTTCTTTTGTTTAGTAATGTTTACCGTATACACACCACGGGTAGTAGACAGAAATAAAGTGAAAGGAAATTTGCTAAGAAAGGTTTATGTCATAACAACCTCCAACTTTGTAGTTAGGTACAGGGTTCTTCATTTAAAACAGGGGTGCTCAATTGTACAGCACACGTTTCCTTCCCCTACACATGTTGTTTTCCCCACACAAGCGACCAAGGCAGCGAGACACAGAGGCAGCAGTCAGTGGCGCTGTTTTGTTGGTAATTTTACGTCCTACAACGTTAAGTTATATCGGAAGATGAATGGAAATGGATGAAATGATGCTCAACTGAGCTCAGGGTCCATAGAGCTTAGAGTTATCCGACATTCGTCTCTCAGGATAAGGGAAAACCTCGGAAAAGACCTTATCCAGGTAACTCACCCTGACCGTGATTCGCACTCGGACCTCTTGAACGAGAGGCAGACACTCTATCACCACGCTACCGTGGCAGGCATCAGTGGCGTTCCTACTAGCGTTTAGCGTACCTTTTTTTTTTTTTTTTTTTTTTTTTTTTGCTCTAGGTGAAGGCAGATCACAAACACTGGAAGAAATGGAAGCACCTGTTAAATATGACCCTATTGAAAATGTGGTACAGTTTTCTTATAAACTGGCGGATCTTATTGGAAAAAAGTTTGAAATCATTTAGTGAAGGCGAATTTATCAAGCAAAGCGCTCCAGTTGCTGCGAAGGAATTTTGTCCAGATTTAGTCGATTTATTTGCATCAGTCAGTCTCTCTCGAGGTACAGTAACGAGACACAGAAAAATTGGGTGTCATTTGGAATTACAATTAAAGGACAAAATAAGGCCATGAACATATTTAGCCCTGGAGGAATTGGTGGACAGATCTGACCAGGCGCACTTAATTGTATTTCTGAGGAAAGTTGATAATGAATTAAATATCTTATTAATGACACAATTGTGACTGTGGGAAGGACAACTGGTAGTTTCAGATTTATATCATTTCTCTTGCTTGTGTTCCGTGTTAACAATAAACGTCATACTTCCGGAAGAGTATGCAGAACTTCTAAATCAACTACATGACACATTCCCTTCCCAATTTGAAAATATAAAAAATGAGACAAATATCCAATTGAAAGTGTAGAGCCAGGCTGAAAAATCCAATGCCATAACCGGGATTTCAACTCACGGATCTTCTGGTTTCCGTCCAGCCGTTCTAAATATTTGAGCTACTATGGCCAACATGCCGACATGACATTAAATTCTCCAACTGACTCGTGTTTTTCCAGGTAAACCACTTAGGAGTTCTCATAAACACATGAGACAGCTACCTCAATGGCGACTTAACTATGCTGTAAGTACTTTAAGGCCCGGGCTTGTAGGACGCACTATGAAAGTGTAGAGCCAGACTTAAAAATTCAGTGCCATAGCCGGGATTTGAACCAAACATTTAAGCTAGATAAATGTTTATTTCAAATAAGAAAGGAATAAGGATGAACTTGTCCTTGCTACGAATTTATTCATGAAAACTTATCCGTGCATGCGTAACTAATTAGGCAGTTAAAACAATGAATTTACAATAACTTGTCACCAAGTTTATCAAAATGTGCCCATTTAGTTTAACAGAAAGTGTTTCTCCATGTGCACACTATAATCCGTATGATTATAACATAAATTTCCACACGTTAACACCCCCATAGATAGCATTACGTTAAGTAATACACTTTTGGATAGGGAGTTTAAGTCACGAAGTCCTGCATCCCTTCATTTTGGAGTCCAGGTTTCTGAAACAGGAGAATTAAGGCTATCTTTACACAGAATAAAATGCAATTAACATTTAAAAGTAATTTGCTGCTGTAAGAGATTTGAGTTAAGCTCAAACATTCGAAACGAGCTTTGTCATTTGTTTCAGTGCGAGCTGAAGGTGTTTCAAAAGACTGGAGGAAAATACATGAAAGCTCCAGCTGATCTTCCCCTGACACCTTGCTGCAAAATATTGAGAGTTACTGAAAACACAGCCTGGAAATGCCTCCACAAATATACCAATTTATCAAAAAACTGCCCTATATCCAAGGTAAGCTAAAGCTGTACTACAGTTTTAGTTGGATTTACATCAGACTGTTTCATTCCAGCATTCTCGCATTTCTCTACCAGCACAAGAGTATTTGCGATTACCCAGGACATTTGTGAATACACAGCGTTCGAGAACTTAGCTCACAAATTTTTCTTGGATATATATTAAGGGCTGACTAGAAAGAACAACTCAATCGGAACAAACCCTGACTTGACCATATACCCGCCGGCAGAGTGAGTTTGAGTTCAAGTGAATGCAATGAAACAGCACAGTGCAGTAAGAAATCAGTTCAATTATTTGGACCATTGGTTGTTACAGGATACATCTTATGTGTTGTTACAGATAAAGCAGGGGCGGTTCCTCCGGTTTGCGCTACACCCAATGATTCTGAATATACAACAGGGGCATTTTGCACATTAAAGCTATACTTGTCTGCATTGTTTTATATACAAACATGTTTCAATTACGCTTATCGTCTGTAGCTGCCCATGACCGCAGAAGTCGAAATAAACCGTGATTAGCTGTAGGAGCCGCAGGTTTGCAGTGAAGAGTTAACCTAAGATTTCACCCAAATGTTGGCTCTCTGAGGGGGATGCGGGAAGGTGAAGAGATGGGAGGGGCTTCTTATACATTGCTTAAATGGAGGTTTATAAACCTAGCTCCTCCTACTCTTAGCAACGGCTATAGCGTGACCTTCAGGCTTAGATTCTGTGTGCTCTGCTTTTCGAATACAGAGAGAATTTAATTAAATGCATGGAGATTATTCAGAAGAGAACTCTGTTAAACAACAACGCCACACTTGTTCAGGCTTCTGGGTTTATGGCCACTTTGAAAGATTATAATTTTGTATTCTGGCTGTCTTTCTTCTAAAAGATCATGCCACATGTGGACATTTTGTACAATCAGCTGCAGAAACGAGACTGCAATGCAACGTTTGCCATCGTCCAGCTAAACGCATTTAAAAGGGAAGTGCAAAAGGGAAGAAATAGCGTGGATATCGAGCAACACGAAGAAACTGCAATTAAGAGGAGAAGAATAGAAGATCATGTTGTGAAAAGAAGAGAAGCTCTTTAAGTATGTGACATTCTTAGAGAAGCAAAGGACACATTTAGCTTCACGGGGCATCTGGTAGCCTCAACTTTGTTTCATCAAGAAAATTTCTAAGATATTTCCAGAGGATTCCCTTAGAGAAACAATAAGGTTCTATCCTTTTATCATTGGAACAAAAATTCGTAGAGAACTGACTGTAATTTACAGTCGAGAGGAATTTCGTGGAATGTCCGGCGCTTTGTGCTTAATGGACTTCAATAAGGAAAACAATTTATGTACTACATTCAGCGAATATGTCAAACTCCTCCGAGTACTGTTAACTATACCAATGTCTACCGCTGAAGCAGAATGCTGTTTTTCATCTTTAAACAGAATAAAAACTTTCCTTAGGAACACAATGTCACAGGGCCGATTGACAGCATTAGCAATGCTTTCAATTGAGAGAGATTCTGTTATGAAAATCAGCGACTTCAACGCAAAAGTTATCGATAGATTCGCCAGGTCTAAGAAGAGTAGAGCAGAGAATCTGTATAAATAGTTGAGTCATTACTACTCGGTATTTTATTTTTCATTTGTGCACCACCAATAATTTAACCCACCAGCCGCCACTGAGATAAAGTAAGGCTAGCCAATATGCAAGTAGACTATCCAATGCGCTATATCCAGCAAACACTCACTGCATTGCGTTTCGGAAACATGCTCATCATATGGTACCTAGTCATCTAAGAATTAACTCTATTTTAACCAGTAACACATGCCTATCTATAAATCTAAAATTGAAGGATTAAGATTATCGCAACCTATATCTACATTTGTATGAAAATGTTAAACCGGATTGTCAATTGTTTATGAGTGATAAAACACACTACAATGAAAAACACATCGCTCCCATATGTGAGCTAATCCACGCAACACACTTGTTAAGTTATCCTATTGCCCCAAGAGAATACATTCATATATTGCAGCACTTAATTGAACAATTTAAAAAAAAAATCTATCACTGAGTGTTTAATATTCTGTCCTTACTCTTTTAAGTATATGTATTTAGTCGACGAGTCAGAAACAAGGGGCGGTTCTGCCTTGATGCGTTTGAATCGCCGAGTCGCCTTCTTCTTCTTCTTCTTCTTCTTCTTCTTCTTCTTCTTCTTCTTCTTCTTCTTCTTCTTCTTCTTCTTCTTCTTCTTCTTCTTCTTCTTCTTCTTCTTCTTCTTCTTCTTCTTCTTCTTCTTCTTCTTCTTCTTCTTCTTCTTCTTCTTCTTCTTCTTCTTCTTCTTCTTCTTCTTCTTCTTCTTCTTCTTCTTCTTCTTCTTCTTCTTCTTCTTCTTCTTCTTCTTCTTCTTCTTCTTCTTCTTCTTCTTCTTCTTCTTCTTCTTCTTCTTCTTCTTCTTCTTCTTCTTCTTCTTCTTCTTCTTCTTCTTCTTCTTCTTCTTCTTCTTCTTCTTCTTCTTCTTCTTCTTCTTCTTCTTCTTCTTCTTCTTCTTCTTCTTCTTCTTCTTCTTCTTCTTCTTCTTCTTCTTCTTCTTCTTCTCCTTCTTCTTCTTCTTCTTCTTCTTCTCTTCTTCTTCTTCTTCTTCTTCTTCACTCCAAGGGCCAGGCAATGCTGCCTGTTCCGGCTTAAAACATGTCTGACCATCGTTTTCGTGGTCTTCCCGGATGTCTCTTTCCTCTAGGTTTATAGTTTATAACTCTTCTTGGGATCCTATCTCTCGGCATTCTCTCAATATGCTCTCTCCATTCATTTCTATAATTTATTATTTTTTCTTCTAAAGAACTTATTTCTAACTCTTCTCTTATTTTTTATTTTGGGATTTTATCTAAAAGAGTACATCCCTTTACTGCTCTTAAAAATCTCATTTCGGCAGCCTGTATCTTGTTTTTGTCTGCTTTTGTTAATGTCCATGTTTCAGAACCAAAAAGAAAAGCAGGCACAGCCATTACTTTATAAAATTTCATGCGTGTTTCTTTTCTAGTTTTAGTTTTTAGGCTTCTATTTATTAGGCCACATATTTGTTGAAACATTGGTAATTTATTTTTAAAATCATTTTCATATTTATAACTGACATATGTTCCCAAATATTTAAAACCCGTAACTTGCTCTAAGATAATATCATCAATTACTATTTTGGTTCTAACAGTGTCTTTATCTCGAAACGCCATTGTTTTTGTTTTATTTGTGGAAAATTTGAATTTATAATTCTTACATAACTTCTGTAACATATATACTGCTCTTTGCAGCTCGTCTTCAGTCACCTACTTGTTTTTTAACAACTTACATGGTTATGTTTTATGTTCTAGCATTCAATTTTCATTTATAAAAGTTCTCCAAGTTATATTTTGTAATGGAGCCGCTCTCTTAGCGCCCGCACGTCGATAATGTAACTAGCTTACTTCCCCACTAGTGAGTGATTCGTTATTAAAAGGCCAAGGTGACCGTGACACTTCCAGTGAGTGAGGAGAGGTTGGAGGAGCAGAACGCATTGCTGGTTACCATGGCTACGGATTCGATTCATAGAAACCCTATATTCCGCAACAACTCGTGTTGCCAACACAATATAGGACCTTCTTCCTACTTCTTTGTTTATTTGAAAAGAAATTTGTTGGTAGAAGTGGTAGCCCGCTTGAAGTGAGCCCCCCGTGTCGTTATCAGCTTGTACCCTGAGTAAAAATGTAATTTTTATGTGATCAGTGATTATTATCTGATATGTGGGACGGCTCCCCTCCTTGTGGGTTGAATTTATATCACACGATGAGGCGACATATCTGAAGAAGGATTCGCCCCGTCGTGAGGTCTACGCCCCACACGTGCAAAAATTTCGCGCTCCCTCGGTGTGGCGATGCTTGTAGGAGCCAAGCCTTGCAGTGACGTAGAAGCGATGAACCTTTCGTCTAAAAGCCGTGAAGATGATGTTTTCGAAGAGTTCTATAAATCTTCTCTCCGGCAGCTGCGGCGAGCGATGAGATGTGAAACTTCTCAGGCGTAGTATCGGCACAAAAGGGATTTCACTTTTGGGCAACTATGGAATAAAATAATTAATACCTTTTTACTTTACTTGGAATTATATTTCTTGACATCATATTCTTCTTTATATTCGACTTTTTCCACTGATGTATATTAGCCCTTTATTTTCTCCTTTTATTTATAAATGATGCAACGGCTTTTTACTTAAATTATTTATCGTAGCGTCGCGTATTCGATGTATATTTTAAACGTTTACTAAACCTTCATAAATGATGAACTCCAATAACTTCTCGTAGTTACAAGAAGTCTTTTACCGAAAACACGTCTACCCTCTTCGAGAGTTAAAGTCAGAAGAAAAAAATTAAGAATAAAATCATTAGTTCTTGTTTCTTTTTTTGTTGCTAGGCCACCGCAATACTCAATTCTGATTGGTCCTACGTCACAATTTGCGATTTCAATAAACCTAAGTATTTGTTGCATCATCTATATGGCCTGCTTGGTTGTTAACTTAAGTTGAATTACAGATGGCCATGTTTACCTAATATGTACATGTATGCAATATCAGCTTCATATGTGATGTGTTTAATTTTTCATATTTAAGGGATTTGCTATGAATCCAACACAGGACTTGGTATGTTCCATTCTCCAAACCCTATTCTTTATGGAAAACTGATGACAAATGTGTCGTGGTAAATGTCGGTAGACCAACACCAGTGCTGTTTAGAAAAACTTTGCAGCGAAGCATCCTCAAAATACACAGGACATTTAAGACTCGTTGGTATGAGGAACATGATTGTGTCCCATTGAAGTTGCTGAGGAAAAACACTAACAAAATTGCAGACACACTTCGGGAAAGCTCACGTCTATATATTGTAAAATACAATGGCAACGTTAAGCTTAACAGGTTTTTCATGCAATATCCCATTAGGAAAGTAGAGAATAAGTGATGTTTCGCGGATATAATGAAAGTGAGGACTCTTTAAAAGGTAATTTCAGGGAACTTTTGGATTTATATACAGAGGAAAGCCCCATCGAAATTCAAAACTACCATTCCAGTATAACATCCGTTTGTGCGATGCTGATTTTGTGAATTTAGGTTAGTCACTTTTCCGAGTCACCTAATCAATTCGCCCAGAGCTGCGCTGTCCGAAAGCTGTCCCAAAAGCTGCAATAACATCACTAACACATAGTAAGCTTTGTTAAGTTTGTGAAAAATGCTATGTATGGCATTTTTCATGCTAAACTATACATACTCGCGTCTAAAGATGGATTTACAGAATGTCTTTAATGCACTCTAAGCGACTTATTGTGGAAATATCTCACCAAACGCCACAAGAGTCCATTAAACTGCTGATTATACCCAGTTGTCAAAACTACATTGTACTTGTCGCACTTCGTTTGCAATAATATCTCTAATTCTTATGATTTCTTAGCATATCAGTTCTAACTCAATCCATATAAGCGTGCTTCATAACCCATACCTTAAACTCCTATAGGAATCCATACTTCTAAGAGAAGCTGAGGTACAATGGAAACTGAATGAAAATATCACATAGTAGGAGAGCATCAATGGAGGTAAGTGCAATACTCATGAAGGCAGGATAATGAAACAACCAAAGTACGAGGCATGTATTTTAAGTCAGTACCGTTATGCAATTCTGCCGCCGCAGCGTTACGGTCGGCGTTCCGCGCATGCGCGCTGGTTACCTACATCTCGTCTCTACGCACTGACGCCATTACAGTCTGATTCTTCATTGTATACGTTGGCTACTGAGTGTTTAAGATGCCTCCGACAATCGTGAGTCCCGCCGATTGTGAAGTACGGGCTGTTATACGATTTCTTAGTGCTAAATGCGTAAAACCGATCGATATTCATCGTGAGATCTGAGAAGTTTACGAACAAAACATTAGGAGTGATGGAATGGTAAGGAAATGGGTGAGAGAATTTAAAGATGGCAGCACAAATGTGCATGGGGAATAACGGAGTTGGCGTCCTTCGGTCGTTACTGAATATTTGGTGCAGAAAGTGGACGAAAAGGTGAGAGAAAACAGAGGCTTTACAATTTCACCATTGTGCGACTATTTTCCTCAATATTCTCGTAGTGTTTTGTATCGCATAGTGACCGAGAACTTGAAGTACCGGAAATTGTGTTCACGTTAGGTTCCGAAAATGTTGACGTATTTGCACAAAACCAAACGTGTAGGCAGTGCATTGACTTTCCTTGAGCGGTACCACAATGAAGGTGAAGATTTTTTAGACCAAATTGTTACTGGTGACGAAACATGGGTGGCCTACGTCACACCAAAATCGAAACAACAATCCATGGAATGGCGACATTCATCATCACCCACAAAAGTGAAGTTTAAGCGAACAATTTCTGCCCGGAAAATCATTTGCACAATTTTTTGGGACAGAAAAGGAGAATTGCTATTGGAATTTCTGCCTCGTAATGAGACAATCAATGCAGCGTCTTAATGTGAGACATTGATCAATCTGCGCCGTGCAATCCAGAACAAAAGGCGTGGCAAGTTGAGTAAGGGTATCGTTTTGCTGCATGACAATGCCCGTCCACATGTGGCTAATTGGACCAAAGATCTCATCTAATCTTTTCAATGGAAAACCCTAGATCATCCTCCATACAGCCCTGATCTGGCGCCCAGCGACTACCATTTGTTCCTGCACTTGAAGAAACATCTGGGAGGTCAGCGTCTTCAAGACGATAACGAAGTCAAAACAGTTGTGATACAGTGGTTAACACGTCAGGCGGCAGGATTTTATGAGGAGGGTATTCGAAAACTGGTGCCACGTTATGACACGTTCCTCAATATTCATGGAACTTATGTAGAAAAGTAGATTAAGGTACAGGCTTTCATGTAAAAATAAAATTATTGCGATATCTATGCTCGTCTTTTTTAAATTAAAAAACGTTACTGACTTAAGAAACATACCTCGTAATATATCGGCTCTAAGATGTCACATATACTCCTATACTATCCTTTGTATTTACTGTTACGTTTACAAACCTTTAGCGAGTGAAAGATTAAAGCCTTGCACCGGTCACATCTGATTAAAAATACGAAGTTTTTTTATATATCTCTCTTTAACTTAGCTCCGTGCATGTTAGGGCGATTCCGGTCAAAACTTCCATGCCACATTTCAGTGGATATATATCAGGTAGAGTCAGCCGCGCATTTTTTTGGACGGTTTTGCATGGATTATGAAGGGTTTGACGGTGAGATGGAAGGTTAGTGTTTTGTGTAATTGTCGGTGAGCTGGGATCTCTTTCTCAGGGTTCGGTTATGAAAAGTCCTGCTTACCCTCTCTCTATTCCTTTATTTTCTTTAACCTGGCTATCTCTTTACTCTCTTGCTAGCACTTTCGTTGCATTCCTAGTTTTCCTTTCCCTTAACGTTTTTACGTTGCTTTGCGAACTCCCTTTATTTCCTATTTTTCCACTGTCTTCAAGACCATAACTCTACTTCGGACTGCGACATCGGATCCTACTTCTCTCCCAATAACACGCCTTCATCCCGTCGTATGAAGTACCAGAGTGACGCTTTTTGCCCCGTCGTATTCCCAGCTTCTATTCTAGCTTTTCTCGTCTATCACCGCCCATTTTCTATTCCTTTACTATTTTACGCCTATCACGTGGTTTACTCTACATTTTATTGGCAGGGTTTATTTATTTAATTTTCTCTTATTGGTCACTTTCGTCTGTCTTTCCTATGCAGCAGTAATATTTTCCACCCCTTTGGGTTGTATGACCTCTCAGCGTCATAACGGTATTCTATCATGCTTGGCTGAATTTCCCTCAAGCTTCGCATACCTTGCTGGCGTCTCAATGTCGGGGTAACCTTCGAGGGTTTTTGTTCTATTGTTCTATTTCCTGCCTCGTATCTGTGCTCAGAAGCAACTCCTGTCCGATTTTTCCTTCATTTACACTATATTGCTATTTCGAATATTCTTTTTAACGTTATTTCTTATATCATTTATTCCCTTTTTGTTCCCATTATGCTTATTTATGATCTCTACTGTTGTATTAATTTCTAGTTATATTTTCCCTCTTGGAACCGGAGGTTTCTGCTTCAATTGACAATAAACATGTTTTCTGTATTAAATGAAATTGGGGGCCTTGTTTTACGGACACGACTGGTACGTAACCCTCGCAGTCACAGTATATCATCAACGACTCATATGTACCGAAACTCCCCATTGAAAAAAAGTGTTTTCGAGCCAACTTACTATTAAGACGATTATTTAAACTTATTTTAATATTCCTCGGACATAATGCGTCGGTATCTTACTACAATTACCTAAAAAGTTTCTTTCAAATATACTCGATAGTTACAGAAATAAACAGGAACTGTTATCCACTTAAAATTGCTTAATGTAAGTCCAGATCCAAATAAAGAAGTAGCAAGAGATCTACATCACAGTAACCTTGACAGTTTCAGTTCTCTTGAGTCCATTACTTCAAGAAATTCATAGAGTAAAGGTTTACTCTACAGAACCAGTACATCTTGGATTGTATATTATTTCTCCCCCGCACGTCAACCTGGAGTAACGCAATTTTAGGAGATGGCTGCATTTACATTTTATCAACATCTATATTATTGATACTTTGAAATAAGTACTTCATATGGTAACAATGTTATAGTTCAAACACATTTAAATGATATACATTGATACATTTGTATATTAGAGGAAAGGAATGTAAGCGAAGTGGCTAAATTGGAAAAATGCAGAATAGAATATATAAAAGGCAGGAAATCTGGAGAAGTCTAGAAAATATGAAATAATTACAATTTTACAAATAAATAAAGAGAAACTTGGGACAAGGAGCAGACGTACATTACTACAATAGGCAAGAGAGAAGTGCTAGCTTGGATGAGGACAGGAACAGTATTCCTAAGAGATATACGAGGTAGGGAAAGGGAATTTGTGAATTGTGTGGGTAAAAGAAACTATGTAGCAGAATGAGAGGAGGTTGAAATATGGAGAAAAAAAGGTTTGGAAGAAAAAATGGGAGAAAGTAGAGAAGAGGATAGTAGCTATAAAAATGTGTACAGGAAAGGAGGCAAAGAAGGTACAGAAGTACTGGTGAGTTTTCACAGAAAGTAAAAGGAAAATGGGAAAGAACTGTATTTGAGAGGGAAAAGGGCTAAATAAGTAACAAGGAGGCATGGAGGTTAAGAACTACCTGGCAGAGCAGAAAACCAGGGTGTCATGTAAGCCAAGATAACAACAAGATAAAAAAAATAACGTTATTGTCAGGAGGAAGGACGAATACAGCATATGAGTATGTCGAAAATTTATTAATATTTTTAAATGTTATTGTATATCAATGATCTAAGGCATTATATAATTATATTTTCGCAAATTAAGTCAAAGTAGCTTCATTGTTTAATAACATTCAATGTCATATGCTCTTATTACCTAAATTTAATGTAAAGTTTACTTCCTTACAGGGTCCTAAATTTTTGAAAGACTTCGATCCAGGTGAGTGCGTATATCCTACAAATTTGCCACCGAGGTCACCCGAGGAGTATAAAATTATAACCATTGGTACACTTTACTCGGTTGAGCTTTGGAAGTTTGTGGCTTATGGTGTAATTAAGAAGAGAATGGAAGGCCTTTAGCCAAGACTGAAAAATTCATTACTGTGCCTGAGACATGCTGTAGTTGGATAAAACAAAGCTTTCAACTTTTGGAAGGTGAATCAGATATTGTACAATTATCTTTAACATTGGTAAATATTGTTGGTAAATATTAATCAATTAATCTTAGTGCTTCTGTATTCTTTAAGAGCTCCAAATAAAGCATAGCAATAAGCACTCCAGTTTTATTCATAACCTCTTCCTGAATATAAACATCATTACTAACAGCTTTTGCAGTGTTCTCTTAAAAAGTAAACTCCTTAAAAAGGAAGCCGGAGTATAACTTTGGATTACAGGTATTCAGTGCTGCTTCACAAATGTAGAGCAGCTTAAGTCTCCGCCCTAAATATCGGGTTGTCTCATAAATTCGTTCGATTCTTGTTACGTGTTTACGACTAAGAACTCCTGAGAACACTGCATGCCCCCATTACTTTTACGTCAAAGAAGTTGCCTAACAATATGGGGTTTGTTTACAAATACAATAATTGAAAAGAATGCTTTGAACACAAACCACAGCGACCTCGCGGCCAAAGGTAAATAGGTCAACTTATGTAAGAATTGGTAACCAAACTTCAGTACGAGTTTGTGGATGCAACAGTGTGGAGTTGTAACTTGTGAATGCTAATTTGGAAGGCAAGAAGGAACATTTTCGACATTTAATGCTGTTTTATTACCGTAAAGGTAAAACAGCCTCACAAACTCAACGGAAGATTTGGGCTGTTTACGGAGAAGATGCAGTGACGAATCGAGCATGTCAAAAATGGTTTACTCGATTTCAAGCTGGGAACTTCTCTATGAAAGACAAACCTCGTTCTGGACAACCTGTGGTTACGGATGAGGAAAGGATAAAGGACATGATTACGAACAACCCCAGAATAACAACTCGGGATGTAGGTCAGGAGCTAAACTTATCTCATACAACTGTAGCCAGGCACCTAAAGAAATCTGCTTACGTAAATATTCGGGATGTGTGGGTTCGGCACGAACTGAGTGAACAAAATTTAGTTCAGCGCGTTTCCATCTGTGACGCATTGATAAGACGCAATGAAACTGCCCCTTTTCTGAAACAGCTGGTTACAGGAGACGAAAAGTGGATTGTGTACAACATCATCCGAAAGAGAAAGTCATGGCGTAAGAAAGGGGAACCATCTCTCTCAATACCTAAACCAGGGCTTCATCCTGTGAAAATTATGCTGTGCATTTGGTGGGACTGGAAAGGAATTATTTATTACGAATTTCTTCCCCCTGGGGAGACAATCAGTTCAGAGAATAACTGCTCTCAGTTGGATCGTCTGAAGGTTGCCCTAGGAGAGAAAAGGCCAGAATTAGCATCTAATGGTGGAATCGTCTTTCATCAAGACAATGCCAAACCACCCACTTCTATGGTAACTCGTCAGAAATTACGGGATTTCGACTGGGATGTGTTACCTCACCCGCCTTATTCTCCAGACATTGCCACATCCGACTATCATTTATTCCGATCCCTGCAAAACTTCCTTAATGGCAAACGCCTTACTTCCTTGGAGGATTGTAGACTCGACGTCAACCAGAAAACTGCAAAATTTTGGAAAAATGGAATTGATAAGCTTCCTGAGAAATGGAGATATGTTATTGATTATAATGGTGTATACTGCACAAAATAGAGTTTGTTTTGAAAAGTTCATTGCCTTGTTTTCTTTCGATGACATTGCATATGTAAACAGATTACCCCTAGATAATTAGGCAACTTCGTTGCCGTAGTTGTGATACGGGCATACAGTGCAGGCGTTCTTTGTCGTAAACACGTAACAAGAATCGAATGATAGTTAAAAGTCAAAAAGTATTTGAATTTAACAGTAAATGAAGCATCAGTACAAGAAAAATTATGAATGAAATTTCCTTGTGTTTTCATATAGGAACATTACAACCAAAAGCGGAACAACATATATGTACTTCAGGAAGTTTACCACCAAATCTAGCTTCAATGATTTGTTTTATTGCTACAAATAATCACAAAATTTCAAATTATCTATCACATTACTTAAAAAGCTATTACCAACTTCTTTCAGTGTGAAGGTAGGGCAATTCGACAACGTAGATAATATATGCTGAATTTCTTCTCGGGCAGCAAGCCAGGTGAAAAGACGATTAGAAATTGACGTTTTGGGAGTATGCATCTTTCCCACCAAAAAGATATGTATTAAATGTTATAAATACGAATGAATCACTGGATATAACACAAATATAAACAAAGGCAAAACACTATCAAAATTCGAATTACTGAACAAAAGACAATTTTCAGTAAATTAAATGCCAGGTCAGGAGATAGCGTGAGTATAGAAAACTAATTGCGTCAGAGAAACCTAACTACTTAACTTGATTATCAAACTGTATAGATCTGTGCTCGTTAAGTCGATAGATCTCCATTTTAAGGCCGGTTTCCAAGAGGAGCTGAACTTAAATCCAGCATCACGATTAAGCGTGCCTCTCTAGGAGAAAATGGTCAAAGCCTCCTGAGAGCGGAGAAATAAGGAGAATAAGACTTGCCACCGATTGGAAGACATTGGAAAAGCTGGTTGCTAAGCCTACGTTTATTGATCGTACTATATATTGACCTAATCTGATTGCAGTAAGCATGGCTTCGCGAGAGATAATGTTCAACAAATCTATATACATTGGGATGTGTGTGATGGTTATCTCAAAGACCTTGTTGTATCGATATTATTATGCTGTTATTGCAGTATTACAGGATTGCAAATTTAAAACTCGTGTACATGGATACAGACTCTTTCACCCATAGAGTAATGTCACCCAATTATCGGAAGGAACGGCCAACTAGCAGCAGGGTGGGCGACCGGAGGCATGCAGACCACGCCTACCCATTTATCTTGTAGCGCTAACCGAAGGGATCGCAAGCCACTGTGCCGTCTCTTTCCCCTCCCCCTGAGTTCTGGAACATCCAGGATATTTCATCTAACCCGGAACCTTCTAGATTGGCCAGCTGGGCCTATATAAGCGACGCGTCGGGCTGGAGGAGAGTTCAGTTCTTGGCGAGCAGCCGGAGGAGCGCTGTACTAGTGTACGGACTGGAAGACTATGTACGTGCATCGGAGGAGTTGTAAGTGCGAGTGCAGAATGGACCTGTAACAGACGAACTGGTGAATTGTAATTGTGTGCGCTACGTAATTATATGTAATCGGCAAGTGTTCCAACTGTAATTCGGTGGAAGTAAATAACATTTTTGAGTTTGTGAAATTGGACTTTTAATTTCACGAACCCACAAAGTCACAGTAACTACAAGAAATATATACCCGGATAAGCAAAGCTCTCTTGAACATTTGGATACTGCTGATTATCCTGTCGACCACATATGTCATTCTACAAAAACAGGTAAGTTTTGGGAAAAATTAAAGATGAAGCCTTTGTGGGGCTGAGTCCCAAGATGTATGCTCTCCACATAGATAGAGGTGCAATCAAGAAGATGAAAGGCATAAAGCGTAGCGCAATGAAGTAATACATCAACCTTGATAAGTATGTGGATTTTCTTAAAACCCAAAAAATCCTGAGAACTACTATGAACTTAATCCTATCTCAAAAGCATACTGTTTCTACAGTTGAAGCTAACAAAATAGCACTATCGCCTCATGACGACAAGAGAGTGATTGCTGAGGATGGAATATCAACATACTCATACGGACATTATAGTGTTGCAAAAAGTGTGGCAGAGGAGGCAGCTTAGATCTGAAGATGGTGATTATCTCTGTAAGCTAGCCTGCAGAATGAATACTTACACAAGTGACATCTATTATGTCTTCCACGACGCCTGAAGAAGAAAGGGGAAATAAGAAATATAAAGGAAGGCATTAACTCAGCCTGGGCTCAAGCCCAGGTAAAAGAGGAGAGGCACCTATCATTGAACTACAAGCTAAGTATATCCCGATTTGCTTTATACAAATATAAATAAAAACTAGGGAGGGGGATATCATAAGGGAATTCACAATATATTAAACATAAAACTAAACTATAAGTACTTCAATATCAGTGGATAGAGCATAGGTTAGGTTAAAGTATTAAGCTGGGTTAAGTCAGGTTAGGTTAGCTTATAACGGTGTGAAATAGTAAAGCATAAGAGTAGAACTTGGGTTAGGTTAAAGTGTTAGATGAGGATAGGTTAGTTTAAACTGATAGAAGTGCCGATTACAAATTAGGAGTATAAGTTTTGAAATGATTAAAATACATTATGAACTATAGCACATCAAAGACAGTGTAAGTCAACTAAGTACAACTAAAAGACAGTAAATACGTCCCATAACTCTCTAAATAGATCCCAAAAATCTCTAAATTATATCAGAGAGTCATTTATGTACCCCTCAAGACACTAAATACGTCGCAAAATACTCTATATACACCCCCAGAAGCTCTAATTACTTCAAAAAGCCTCTAAATATGCTCCAAAAGCCCCCCAAATACACTGAAAAACCTGTGAATACAGCAAAAATCCAGTAAATACCTCTCGAAAGCCACTGAATGCATCTCAAAAGCCTCCAAATACAGAAAAATGCCAGTAAATAGGCCACAAACGCCCCGAAATACATCAAAAAGAGCCAAAATACAACCCCAGAAGCCCTAAATGCTTCAAAAACCTCTAAATACGCCCCTAAAGCCCCCTAAATACACGGAAAAACCTGTGAATACAGCAAATACTTCTCGAAAGCCACTAAATGCATCTCAAAGGCCTCCAAATACAGCAAAAATCCAGTAAATATACCACAAACGCCCCTAAATACACCAATAGAACCAAAATACAACCACAGAAGCCCTAAATACTTCAAAAAGGCAGTAAGTACGTCCAAAAAGCCTCTAAATACGTATACAAAAACTCTAAATCACAACAAAAGCCTTAAATACGTCGCAAAAGCCTCCAAATACGCCCAAACAGCACATACATACACCAGAAAGACTACCAATAAGCCTCAAATTTCTCTAAATACATCTCCAAAACCTCTAAATTAATAAAAAAAGCCAGTAAATGCGTTCCAAATATACACCCCAAGAGGCCGTAAATACTTTAAAAAATACAACCAAATACGGCCCTAAAGCCTCTAAGGACATCAAAAATATCCAAATTCTCTCGAAACCTCTAAAGTAGTCCCGCCTCGAACCCTCTCACGTGGTCCCTTCTCCAAACCTCTCACGTAGTATCGTCTCGTCTCGAACCCTCTCACGTGGTCTCATCTTCAACCACGTCAGGTGGTCTCATCTCTAACCCTCTCACCTGGAAGCGCTGCAACATTCTCACGTGGTCTCGCCTCGAATCCTCTCACGCGGCCCCGTCTTGAAACTCCTTAAGTGGTCTCGTCTCCAAATTTCTCACGTAGTCTCGTCTCGAAACTTCTCACGTCGTCTCGTCTCCAAACCTTCCACGTCCGAAAACTCTCATCTGGTCCGTCTCGAACACTCTCACGTGGTCTCGTCTCGAAAACTCTCACGTGTTCTCGTCTCGAATCCTACCACGAGGTCTCGTCCGAAACACTCACGTGTTTTCATCTCGAACCATCTCACATGGTACCATCTAAAACAGTCTCACGAGGTCTCACCACCTGCCCTCTCACGTGGCGACGTCCTTAAACGTCTCACTCGGTTCGGCCTCGAAACCTGTCACGTGGTCTCGTCACGAACCCTCTCGCGTGGTCTCATCGCGAACCCTCTCACGTGGTCTAGTCACCAAACCTCTCACGTGGTCTCGTCTCCAACCCTCCCTCGTGGTCTCTCGAAACCTCTTACCTGGACCCGTCTCGCATCTTCTCACGTGGTCTCGTCTCGAACCCCCTCCCGTGGCCTCGTCTCGAAACCTCTCACGTGATCTCGTCTCGAATCCTCTCACGAGGGTAGAAGAAGGGGAGGGATAACACATCAAGATAATACCCCGATACAATTGAGACCAACATATATTGGAAAAGGATCAACATTCATAGGACTTTTATAAAGACATGGCATCGTTTAATATTAATATTTATTGGAAGGAGACCAATATGAATTTACGGAGAAGGAAATGAAACCCAAACGACACATGAAAAGCACTCAAAGATCTTCGAAGGTAACAACGACCATGGGGTAAGAAGAAATAAGTAAAGACAATACCTAGAACTGTCAAGTAAATATTGGATGTCCAATCAACATGGAGTTTCAAGGAAATTTAGTGGACTTCAGGACACAAGGTTGGGAAGACTCCAGTTGCAGGTACAAAATATTAGAAATAGGTCAGCAGTCTTAAATCAGCATAATTTATTATTCAGATTAAAATTGTAATTTAGCTTTTTATTAGAAAATGTACATAATAATAAGGCTGCTGTTAGTTTAGATTTAGTTGTAAGGCCATTGGTAACAGTGGCCAATAGGTTAGTTAATGTGGGCATAAGTTCACTGCAATAGCAATAATAAAGAATGGAAGGAATACAGAAGCAGTGGACATAAATAAAGGAGTACGACAAGGGTGCCCTCTATCGCATATACTCTTTAATATATATTGATAATATGGTACAAGAATGGCAGCAAAGTATAAAACAAAATGTACTGAATGGAAACATAATTTTAAATACAGTATTATTTGCTGATGATCAAGTGATAATATCCCACTCAGAAGATGACATGCAAAGAGCAGTATATAGTTTAAACAACATAGCGGAAACATATAAACTTTCACTCTCAGAACACAAAACTAAAGTAATGGCTTTTAGAGGAAAGAACAATATAAGAGTAAAAATAGTTCTAAACAATAAAATAGTAGAACAGGTTAATAGTTTTAACTATGTAGGCTACACAGTAGCGGTAGCAAATAAAAACAAGGATATGGAGGTGAAATTAAACAGATTTAATCAAATATGTGGGACTATAATAAGAACGCTGAACAGGAACACACGAAAGGAAACACAGATGAAATGTTATAAGATAATGGCAGTCCCAACGTTAACATACGGTTCCGAAATATGGACACTGGCAAAGAACCAACGCAAACAGCTAGAATCGGCAGATATGAGATTTTTGAGAAGCGTGGCAGGTTATAAAAGAATAGACCACGTAAGAAACGAAAAGAAAAGAGAAGAGCTTGGGATTTTTAATCAAAACAGTAAATCAAAATACTAAAGGAAAAAAAAAAAACGAATAGAAAAATTATATTTTAAGAATGGACGCAATGTATCCCAGAAGATTCGCTTATGGCCCAAACCATCGACTATCTTTAACAGAGGGAAATGCAATGACTGTAGCAATTACAGAGGAATATGTTTATTGGATACGACCTATGAAATATTTGCTAAAATAATAAACAAAAGGCTGCAGAATATAGCTGAATGTCTTCTCTCGGTAGAACAAAGTGGATTTAGAAGAGGTAGATCCTGTGCAGTTAACATTTATATTGTTAAACAGCTAATTGAAAAACATAGAGAGTTTAATAAAGCAACGCATATGGCGTTTATTGACTTTGAAAAAGCCTTCGATAGGGTAAACCGATGTAAAATGTGGAAAATATTGGAAGAACGAGGATACCCGCAACAATTAGTAAAAATGATACAATACTTCTACTTCCAAACAAAAATAAATGTGAGGAACAATGGTAAAATTTCTAAAAAAAATTCTTACTAATCAGGGTGTCAGGCAAGTGTGTGCTTTATCACCTACACTTTTTAGTATTTATATTGACGACCTAGTGTGCAAATGGAAGCAGCTAGTGAATGTAAGTTTTAAAATTTCCAATAAAACTTTTTAAATATTTTATTGTTTGCTGACGACTTAGTTATTATACAAAATAGCGAGTCTGCCCTGCAAAAATCTATTTTTGAACTTAGTGAACTTTGTAAGTAATATAATATGAAAATTTATTTTATAAAATCAAAGGTAATGGCATTCATTGGGAAAGAGGCAATTAGAACAAAAATAGTTATAAATAATCGTTGCGTTGAACAGGTAAGCCATTTTAACTACTTGGGGACTGATGTTAGTTATGACAAGGAATATGATGTCTACAATAAAATATGCAGATTTCAAAGAGTGTGTGGAACAATAAATAGAAAATTTAGAAACAAAATACGTAAAGAAACAAAATTAAAGTTCTACAAAGTTATGGCTGTACCTATACTGGCATACGGAAGTGAGACTTGGACGGTAACTAAAAAGCAACAGAGTAAAATACAGGCTTCAGAAATGAAATTCTTGAGAAGTGTGAAAGGATGCACGAAGAGGGACTTAATAAGAAATGAAAATATAAGAGAAGAGCTGGACATTTTTAGTATGAATGATAGGTTAAAAGTTCTCAAACAAAAATGGAAGGAACATGTTGAAAGAATGCCAGATAATAGACTTACAAAACAAATATCACAGTACCATCCTAAAGGTAGGAGATCGGTGGGCAGACCCAGGAAACGATGGCTGGAGAACTTCGAAGGCAGAACAGGCACTTGATTACCTATGCCATGAAGTGAAGAAGAAGAAGAAGAAGAAGAAGAAGAAGAAGAAGAAGAAGAAGAAGAAGAAGAAGAAGAAGAAGAAGAAGAAGAAGAAGAAGAAGAAGAAGAAGAAGAAGAAGAAGAAGAAGAAGAAGAAGAGGACGAGGAATGGACGCGGAACGACTTCCAAGAAGAGTTTTAGATTATATGCCGAAGGGAAAGAGAGATGTGGGACGCCCAGCTCTGCGCTGGAAGGATCAGTAGGCTCTTGAAGAGAACGGAACGGGTCACAGGGCCCAATCCTTGAAGATGATGATGATGATGATGATCATGATGTAGGCATAAGTTCTGTCTGCAAAAAGAAACTTTTCATTAAGTAAATGCATATAATTTGTAATTTCTTAACTAATAAAGAGCACAATAATTTCAGGTTTTGACTCTAGACACCTGGACCTTAGCTCGCAGGCAGATTAAAGTAAAAAGAAAATAAATACCTAAATAAACAACATACTAAAGGAAGAAGTGTCTATCAGGAAAAAATCATCCTGTCATGCAGCGCTGAGACTCCCAGAGACACGTTTACACTGAAAGAGACCACCAGATGAGAGATGATACGAAATTATAATAGGGATTAAATGGGGTAACAGGAAATTCGGGGCATATAATTAACCTACCCAGTATTCGCCGAAACTACCCTCTGTCAGGTAGCCCCACCACGGAATGAAAGAAGGACCTGCCAAATGCGGACCACATACTAAGCTGCCTGAACCATCACGCTTGATATGACAAGTTTAAATAGTAGTGCAGCCATAAAGGTATCAAAACAAATGTATGGTTTTTGTAAATTTTAATGTCACTAAAAGCACTGGGCAACAATGAAAATGTTTCAGGATTTTGTTGTTGTAATTCACGTCCGCCCCAACGTTAAGTCATATCGGACGGTGAATGAATTGGGTGAAATGATGCTCAAATAATTCCAGGGTTCATGGAGTTCAGAGTTACCCGACATTTGTCTTGGAGGATAAGGGAAAATCCTGGAAAAAGCCTTATCTAGGTAACACACCCTGACCGAGATTCGAACTCGGGACCTCTTGAACGTGAGGCAGACATGCTACCATGCTACCGAGGCGGGCATGTTTCAGGCTTAAAAATAGTGAATTTACATGCATTTCCATCTGCTGAGTTCAAAAATCACCATAAGAATGATAGATTAGCTCTTGTTTTGAAGATAAAGTGACATTTCATTTTTTAGAGTGAAGATTTTAAATTTGGGGGATTCTTTTGGGTGTGGGAGAGAGTTGGCACACCTGTCAAATAACATCAGAGAGAAATTTTAGAAATTAAATGATGCAAAAGTTAAGGAAGGCATTTTTATCGGACCACAAATAAGAGAACTTGTAAAGGATCTTACATTTAACCAAATTTTGGAGGACAAAGTAAAGAAAGCTTGGGAAGACTTCAAGGGTGTTGTTCATGGATTTTTAGGCAACAACAGAGATGACAACTACAAGCATTTGGTGACAGTGCTCCTGCAAAAATACTGCAACCTTGGATGCAACATGTCCCTTAAGATCCATTTTCTCCACTCCCACCCAGACTTTTTCCCTCCTAGTTGTGGAGCTGTTAGTGATGAACATGGGGAGAGATTCCATCAGGACATTTCTGTTATGGAACAAAGATATCAGGGCCGTTGGGATGACGTAATGCTTGCGGATTACTGTTGGTCTTTGTATAGGGATTCTGCGTAATTCCATCACAAGAGGCAAGCTAAAAGACGACGAAGTCAATAGGCCACCACATGATTCTCTTCACACGACTATCTGCAAAGTATTTTTCCAACAATTTAGAACTCTTAGCATGTAATTACCAGCAAGAGAAGCTGAAGCCAAGAGCTGCCATCTTGAGAGAGGGCTACAAAAGACGCATTAAGACTACGTGGAGACGGCCAAGAACAGAATGTAACCGGCCTCACACTTCAATTATATAGATTCAGTGATTACTGGAGGAACCTTTAGTAATTTTAGGAATTATACATGGACTACTGAATAAAGAATGATCATAATTTTTTTACGGTCATAATTTTTCACACGAAAATGTCATCTTATTATACTCTGTTAGCTTAATGTGAAAGAAACACACCGTAATAGTTTCGTTGTTGGTACTCATGGGTTCCGCCTGTGAGAACCAGGCAAGCTCAGATATATTCAGTAT
Organism: Mantis religiosa; assembly: GCA_030765055.1. Lineage (NCBI taxonomy): Eukaryota > Metazoa > Arthropoda > Insecta > Mantodea > Mantidae > Mantis > Mantis religiosa. The sequence continues at coordinate 36,640,229 of CM060949.1, read as the reverse complement.
CGCCTAGCGCTGCATCGAGGTAACACGCGAGGAACAATATGCAGCTTTGAAATTCTGCCTTTGTCTCAACAAATCTTCAGTTAGGCCAATACAGTGTTACAGGAGGCCTATGGAGAGTCTATTCTTCCCTACAGCACAGCTCGAAGGTGGTTTAAAATGTTTAAAGAGGGTAGACAATCAATTTCAAAGAAAGGCGGACCCCGTGCTCCAGTTACTGCTCTTACGGAAGAAAACATCAACACTGCTGCTTCCATTGTAAGACAGGATCGACGAATTTCCATAAAATCACTTTCTGAAATACTGAACATTTCACTGGGTGCCACCCACACGTTGATGACAGAAACATTACACATGAGACATGTTTGTGCACGATAGGTTCCAAGACTGTTGATCCCCGAACAAAAGGACATTCACATACAGGTCTGCATGTAGTTAAAGTTGATGTTAGAGGAAGATCCGAAGTTTCTTTCAAACGTAATCACTGCTGATGAAACTTGGCTACATCATTTTGTTCCTGAGAGCAAACAGCAAAGCTCAGTGTGGAAATTTCCTTCATTACCAACCCCCAAAAAGCAAAAGTAGTTGCTTCTGCTGGGAAAGTTATGGTCATCTCATTATTTTATATTCATGGAATGGTTTATTAGCATGTTGTACCTGCACACACATCAGTAACTGGACAATACTACAGGGATGTCCTGAAAACATTGCAAGTCCATATCAGTCGCAAAAACCACATTTCCGTGAAGCAGGCTGGATGCTGTACCACGATAATGCGCGGCCACATATTGCCAATGTTGTTGCTGAATATTTTGCAAAAATCAACGTGAAGTGCATCCCTCACCCTCTCTATAGTCCGGATTTAGCCCCTTGTGACGTTTTTCTATTCCCTAAATGGATGAAACGTCTTCGTGGGAGGCATTATCCATAATCAGGAGCAGTGGTGAAGGCTGCGGAGGCGATTTTGAAGGATCTCTCAGAAAATGGTTTCCAGCATGTCTTTGAAGACTGGCAGAAACGCTGGGACAGGTACATCGCATTCAGGGGAGACTATTTTGAGATGGACCATCAAATGTATGAGGATGAGTGAAGGTACGTCGTCAAAAAAGGTTGTGATCATTCTTTATTGAACAGCCCTCGTAGTTCCCTCACATGTTTATAAGTTAAATCTACTGATTTTTGTGAGTAGTGCATTCTGTTTTGTTGGGATGGCTTAGGCGTTTTCATCTGTGGCTCGCATTCTGGAGACACGAGTTCGATTCCCGTGGCCGACCTACCTGACCCATGGTGTTTCGGGGGTTTTCCCGGGTCGCTAGAAGAGTGATGGATGGGTTAATTACATCCCCAGAATTTCCTGTTCTTCCATTTCATCTCCATTATCATTTCAAATCATCTCTCATGTGGTGGTCTCTTTCAGGGTAGAAGTGTCGGCGTGTGTCTCGGCGGTGCATGGCAGGATGATATGCTCTGAGAGAAACTACTTCCTCCTCCGTTAGGTCGGTTGCCGGTCTCCGCTCCTCTGCTGTGACCATTTCGGGACCGCCAGACAGGGACCTTCGGGGCTCGGCTGCTGGGTTCGTTCCCATCCTGTAGTAGAAGGGCGTGTCTGTTGCCCTGGCCTATCGGGGGAATTATTTTTCCAATTAAACTGTAGGGACCCTGCCCTCTGTAGTGTCGTGTCACCTTGGGTCGGCTGCCCTCCGTCTTCTTCGCCTCATCCTTCCTCACGGGATTCCCCCACTTGGGGGCATAGGAACAATGGACCCAGCATCCCCCTCCGTAATGAAGTCCTAATCCTAAGTAGGTTACATGTGAGATGGTCAACTTAGGACCATTAACTTCTATTGAGTTCTACAAATTATCTCATGTCCAACAATGCATACTACTACTACTACTACTACTACTACTACTACTACTACTACTACTACTACTACTACTACTACTACTACTACTACTACTACTACTACGACTACTACGACTACTACTGGGGTTTAAGGGCTTATTTAGCCCTATGGCTGTTTCAGGCATTTACCCTCTTCAGACTTGACTTTATTTTTGGGGTTGAGGGAGGACGGCTTTTTTTTCCTTGCTTTATTTATTTGCATTTGCATATGTTAATAATTTGTCATGTGTAATTGTTAATGGCTAATTGTAATAATGTTATTATTTTTGTCATACATTTTTTTTATTATTTATTATTTTTTAAATATTTTTGTATATATTTTTGTAGTGGCTTTTTTACCATTTCATTTTTATTTATTTATAGATATATTTATTTTTTAATTTTTCTATTAATTTTTTGTTGTAAGCTTTTTTTATTTTCTTTTTCATACAGTATAAGTGGTATATGTACAGTTATTTTGGTATATGTTGAATCACAATGGTCAGTTGTTAAGCTAAAAGTATTCGGAGATGTTCTTGAATATCGTTGTCCTCGACTTCCTTGATCATAGCATGGTGTCGTATCAGGGTGACGATTGGTGGAGCTGTGATCTCCGTCTTCTGATAGCTCCGTGCTGATTCAATCAGGTGCCTCCTGTACGGCCTCTCGGACGCGTTCGCGATGTATCCGTACATTCGGTTGTGAATTTGTTGCTCAGGATACCTGAGGCTCAGGGTTTATGCTAGGGTACCAGTTTGTTGGCTATCCTTAAGCAATTGATGGAAATTAATCATTTCTCCACACTAGCCGTATATAGGCTAAGATATTTGATGGATAGAGTCAACATGAATTTTTCATGTTGACTCTATCCATCAAATATCTTAGCCTATATACGGCTAGTGTGGAGAAATGATTAATTTCCATCAATTAACTAAAATAATAAGAGTTAAATGATGAAGCCTGGGCTTTAAGTACTTACAATAGTAAGTCGCCACGAACGGTGTATCTCGGATGCGAGAGCCCCTAGTGGTCTACCGGGGAAATATACGAGCCAACTGGAGAATTTAATGTCAGGAAGGCACGTTGACCATGGTAGCTCAAAGGTTAAGAGCGACTGGACGGAAACCAGTAGATCCGTGGTTCAAATCCCGGCCATGGCATTGAATTTTTCATGTTGACTCTATCTATCCTTAAGCATTTTCTTTCCAACTGCTGCAGCCTGGTTTTGATGTATTCAACAATGTATTTAAAGGAAATTAATTGTTCTTTCACACTAGCAGTGTGTAGGACACACTATGAAAGTGTAGAGCCAGAATGAAAAATTTAATGTCATAGCCGGGATTTGAACCACGGATCTTCTGGTTTCCGTCCAACCGCTCTAACCATTTGTGCTACTATGGCCAACGTCTCAACATGACATTAAATTCTCCAACTGACTTGTGTTTCACCCGGTAAACCACTAGGAGGTCTCATAAACACATGAGACAACTACCTTAATGGCGACTTACTATGCTGTAAGTACTTTAAAGCCCGGGCTTTATAGTTCAGACAACTATTAGGTACAATTAATGGAAATTAATTGTTCTTTCACACTAACCGTGTGTAGGACGCACTATGAAAGGGTAGAGCCAGAATGAAAAATTCAATGACATAGCCGAGATTTCAACCACGGATCTTCTGGTCTCCTTCCAGCCGCTCTAAACTATTGAGCTACTATGGCCAACGTGCCAACATGATATTAAATTCTCCAACTGACTCGTGGCCTTAAAGTACTTACAGCATAGTAAGTCGCCATTAAGGTAGTTGTCTCATGTGTTTATGAGAACTCCTAATGGTTTACCGGGAGAAACACGAGTCAGTTAGGGACTTTAATGTCATGTTGGCACGTTGGCCATAGTAGCTCAAATGGTTAGAGCAGCTGGACGGAAACCACAAAATCCGTGGTTCAAATCCCGGCTATGGCATTGAATTTTTCATTCTGGCTGTATCCTTTCATTGTATTTAAAATTGTAACTTTATATCTTTTGCATGTTTCTAATGTGATGAGCCTAGGTAATAAAGTTTTGTTTCCAATACAGGTAGATAAGAACAACCGTCTTCCCATACTCGTATGACATTCAGAATCAATATAATACGTGACTTTTACAATTTGGACGCTGCTTATAACGGTTCCGTGTTTTCTTTTCTTTTCTTTTCTTTTCTTTTTTTTCTTATTTAACCGATTTTTTTACTATTTCCGTTTATTTTCATATCTGTTTTCCTAGTTTCACAAATATTCACTATACACATAAACGCCCATGTCCAAGGCGGGACTCGAACCTGCGACCCTCTACGCGGCGGAACACTAGAGACATACGCTTTAGCGACCATGGCCAGGAGTTCATCACTTCATAAAAATGTTAATGGCAGATTTTAAACAAAGCCGTCGATAAAACAACGGAAATAAGTACACGCTAATGTTGGGGAAAAAGAAACTGAAACATCCGGGAATAGTTGTTTTATTGCTGTGCAGAGAAGTGGCTATATTATGCACGAGGAGCACTAGTAACAACATTAGTGACAATAATGGGAGATACAATTCTTGTTATTTGTCTTGGAGTACTGCTTTGCTGGACGTCTGTCTCAGCTCAAAAGGTATGTGAAACCTCATATTAGAGATAGGAGCTGGTTTTATATTTGTCGTGTAATCGATTGTTATTTAAATGTAATATCCCAATGATGCAAGATTGTTCACACATAAATGTTAATTCCAGTGATATATGTTCCTTCAAACCAATCTAAAGTATTACGTGTGATAGAATAGTTAATAGGATTTAATATCATTGTGCCTTGGTGACCTGAACAGGCTGAAGTTGTTCATTATGGAAATAAATAGTCGGTCAAGGAGTTCATTTGTGGGGTTGTGCCCGATTTCACAAACATATGTTAAAATCGGCGTTAACAAATGTAACAATTGTCACAGCTCTAACAAAACTGTTAAATTTCTTGCATTTCGCCAACCTATTTTCTGAAAATGTTAACAAACACGTATTTACCGCCAAGAGTCTTGTAAATATTACAGCTATAGAAGGCTATGGATGAGTCATATTATTTTCTGAACGTACTAAGATGCTGTTTTGTTTTCATTTTCGTCTGCACACAGCTTAAAAATGGAGGGTAAAGGAAATCGTAAACAAAAGCCGTGAGACAAATTTCTCATCGATGGAGAAAGAATTGTTAATTGAATAGGTGACAATGTGTAATGACATCGTGGAAAATAAGATGACGGATGCCGTGAATGCAAAAGAGAAAGATGTCATGTGGGGAAAAATTGGAAACGAATTTCATTCAAATGTATGTGTCACTATCAGAAGCACGAAACAACTTCGTCAGTATTACGTAAATTTAAAACGAGGAGCGAAGAAGGACAAGTGACTAGTGACTTGAACGTTTCAAGACGGGAGGTGGACAGTGTATTATCCATATCATTCAGTGAATTATAAAATCGCAAAGTTATTAATACTTGAAGCAAAGGCGAGATCGGCATATTCCTTTCGATGGATGTTCTAACTCAGTATTACGTAAATTTAAAACGAAAAGCGAAGCAGGACAAGTGACGAGTGACTTGAACGTTTCAAGACGGGAGGTGGACACGAAATTAAGTGAATTATAAAATCGCAAAGTTATGAATACTTGAAGCAAAGGCGAGATCGGCATATTCCTTTCGATGCATGTTCTAGCTCAATATTACGTAAATGTAAAACGAGGAGCGAAGCAGGACGAGGGACGAGTGACTTGAACGTTTCAAGACAGGAGGTGGACAGTGTATTATACACATATTCAGTTAATTATAAAATATAAAAGCTATTAATACTTGAAGTAAAGGCGAGTTCAGCATATTCCTTTCGATGCACGTTCCAACTCAGTATTACGTAAATTTAAAACGAGGAGCGAAGAATGACAAGGGACGAGTGACTTAAACGTTTCAAGACGGGAGGTGGACAGAGTATTATACACATAATTCAGTGAATTATAAAATCGCAAATTTATTAATACATGAAGCAAAGGCGAGTTTGGCATATTCCTTTCAATGCATCTTCTACCCTCTCTTGTACTTCCGCAGTAACCTTCATAGCAACTTGTTTCCATAGTCTATACCTCTGTAAAAGATTTTCTTTGGATAGCTCCTCAAAATCATTTCTTCTCATAGGCCGTACTCTATTACGAATTCCATTTACACGGTCTTAAATACAGCAAATCGACATAAACTGCTGCGTTCACGCCTGCCATCTTAACTATTTACAATTGTTAAGGACTTAACATCAGAAATATAGCTTTTTAATTTAACAAGAGAATTAACACGAGTGTTAAACTAACACTTGGTGAAATGCAATTTTTGTTATAATTATTGTTAATTCGTGTTAACTCTTAACCTCTGTTGTTGAAATCTGGCATTATGGTTAGAGATCGGTACAATAGGCACACAAAGCAGCTAGATACTAACCTGGGCGCCCCCAGTAATGCCAAATATTAAAGTTAAGCAAAAACGTTTATTTTTTCTCCGTTTAAAACACATTTTGACATGAGAGAAAGGTACGAAATATAAAATGACAGAATTAAGTTAGCAAATTTATTAAAATCCACTATTCTCTCAATGAAGTGCGGGTGAACTGTAAATATTATTTCTCCAAATTTGCCGTATACATTTCGTGACATTAATTTATCTATAGAATATGTTTTACAGTGCTACGCTGGCTTGTAATTATTGAATATCTTATATCGTATGTTATGGTTAAAAAGGTTATTCTTGCAGTGCAATAAACATCAGCTTTTTAGCTCAGTACTGTTTGTTTCTTGCTCCCTTAGGAATAAAAAGCAATTAAGCTATATGATAATGAAAAGAATCGGTTACTTAATAACAAAATGACCTACTTAGCCGGATGCTGCTCTAGAACTGCAATACCGATATTACAAACAATTTAAGGCATAGAAATTAATTGTTCTTCCATATGATTTGAATAGGTAGAGACAGACTGAAAAATTCCCTGCCATACCACCAAAAATTTATACAACTACAAGGGGCGTCCAGAAAATAAGTTCTGTTTCAATTTATCTCCACCGCAGCGCTGCGATCGCACTTCCGCACATGCGCGGTAGACGCTCTGTATCAAGAAGAAGAAACGTGCGTCATTGAGAGATAGCTGTCAGCCACGGATCCTTTGTTGTGCTCGTTTTTTTTTTTTTTTTTTTAATTTTACGTCCTCCAAGATTATGTTGGAATGACATGACATGGGTGAAATGATGCTCAAATGTGTCCAGGGTCCATGGAGCTTAGACCTACCCACCATTCGTCTGTAAGCATAAGGGAAAACCCCGACAAAAAACCTTATCCAGGTAACTCACCCTGACCAAGATACGAACACGGGACCTCTTGAACATGAGGCAGACATGCTACCATCTATGCTACCGAGGAAGGCTTGTTGTGCTTGTTTACATTGTCGGTGTTGATTGAAAATCCCGCCGCTTGTGAAATCGGATCTGTGATTAGTTTTCTGAATGCTAGGAAAGTGAAACCAATTGAAGTTTATCGGCAAATTTGCAATGTCAAAAAATGTCGAGTTTCTTCACGACAACGCACGACCACATACTGAAAATGCGACGAAAAGCATCCTACAGGGATTTGGCTGGAACTTGTTTCACCACCCCCCGTACAGCCCTGACCTCGCTCCTAGCGACTTTCATCTGTTTTTGCATATCAAATCTTTCCTTGGTGGTCAACACTTCAACAATGACGAAAAGCTGAAAGAAAATGTTTCTAACTGGTTGAAGACACAGGCGGCAAACTTCTATGAAGAAGGTATACAAAAACGTGCGCCTCGCTATGACAAATGCCTGCAAAATATCGGCAGTTATGTGGAAAAGTAGTTTAAGAGTTGTAGAATTTTGTGTAATAAATTATTTTTCTGTGTCTGTACACAATTTACCTATAACACAACACAACTATAAACTATAAAAAACAACTATAAACAAAGGTAAAACACTACAAAAATTCGCATTACTGAACAAAGGTCTGTTTTCAGTAAATTTTATGCCAGGTTAGGAGATGGCGTGAGTTTAGAAAATCGTGTCAAAGAAACGTAACTACTTAACTTAATTATAAAACTGTATTGATCTGTGTTTCTTAAGTAGACGTATTTCCATTTTAAGGCCGGTTTCCAAGAGGAGCTGAATTGAAATCAAGCATCACGATTAAGCGTGTTCCTTTCACAGGAAATCGCCAAAGCCTCCTTAATTCTCCGCGCCAAGTTACTGTTGCATTTTGCTAAGATGGTCGTCTCCCGAAAGTTGGCTCTATGGTCGTTATCAAAACAATGCTCTGCCAGCCCAGACTTCTCAGGTTGCATTAAACGAATGCTCCGTTCATGTTCGATTATTCTCGTAGCGATGGTCCTTCCGGTTTGTCCTATATGCGGTGTCTTGCATTCACAGGGAATGCGGTACACTCCCGGAACTTGGAAGTCCAGTTTGTCTTTCACTGGTCTCAACAGATGTTTAATCTTCGGTGGTGGCTTGTGGATGGTCCTGATGTATTTGGCGAGAATTCTGTTCATTCTGCCGGATAGATTGCCGATAAACGTGATGCAGGCTGTAGCGGTACGCTTATCTGACAGTCTTTTGTTCAGTAATGCGAATTTTGATAGTGTTTTGTCTTTGTTTATAGTTGTGTTATATCCAGTATTTCATTTGTGGTTATAACATTTTATAAATATCCTGATGATGGGAGAGATGTACACTCCCGAAACGTTGATGTCTAATCATCTTTTCACCTGTCTGGCTGTCCGAGAAGAAAGTGAGCGTAATCGTCGCCAGGAAAGCTTCAGGTCTTATTTTCAAAATTGTGTTTATTACCGGGCGCTCCTTAATTGCCATATTATTCGTAAAAAGCCGCTTAATTTTGTTAGGGGCCTTTTTATCAGGCTTGAAGTTATTTACCTGCTTTATGTCTGCTCTACAAGTCCACCAGCTTTTCTCCCTTTCCGAAAAAGGGCATACTACAGTACGGCCACTGGATCTCCGACCCTAGCGTTTTGCGGTTGCATGAGGCAGAGAGGGAAATTTAATACTAACATGCAGTAATGAGCAATTGAAAACATATCCTCAAAATTATCTTTAGAATGAAAATGTATGACTATATTAGCTTTAAAGCAGAGAAATCAGACTTTCAATTTCATTACCATGCACGATATTCATTACAGCACCACACTATTCTGATATTTCTTTCACAACCTTTATGCGTACTAACTGCTTTTGTTGGTAGTACTGGGAGTGTGTACAACCGGTGCTGTGGTCAGGAAGTTAAAACTGTCTGCTAGCGCCAATCAGCATTGTCGCTGCTAAGCATGGCTTCGGTATCCAACACCGTTTAATTTTGTTTGGACCACGTAGCTTCAGGTGCTTTTGGTGCTCGCGCTGGTGAAGTTCCTTTGCTATTTTGTGCGTGAATTTCAGTTTTTAGTGTCTCAAGTCCTATTACTATAGCTATTATAATAATATGGCTACTGGTATGTGAAATATGCAAATGCGTGTAATATTTAAAATACGCCGGTTCCTCCTTTTGAAATTCCCGCTAAAGAACTGGCAACAGTCCACTCTCCCCTCTCGAGAAATGTCAGAGCCGGAGAACGGTAGGTATTTTCACAGCTGAAGACAAATCAATCGCCTTCCAACGGGTTTGAAACCTCAACCTTGAGACAGACATTTTCGATCGACAGCCTAATGCTGTTTTTAATATTTTGATTTACAGATTGATAAACATACCTCTAAACGAAGAAGAATTTAATGCGGAATATAAACATATTATAAACACTGCTTTAATTAACGTCTTTAATAAATATTTTATAATCAGAAGAGAAGAAAAATTTAAATTTAAAAAAAAATGTTAATGATGTTTCCACTCTTAAAAAGCAAAAAATGATTATATTTTCAAAAAAATTACTTATCCATAGGCAACTAAAAAGTTCCAAAAGTTTGTCAAAGAAGTGGGTATAATACTAGCACCTCAAAATAATTACAGTATAAAGAATTTACTACAGTTTCCTAAAAATGAAAAAATTTCATACAGCAAAAAATCTGGTATTTATCAAGTTAACTGTTTAGAATGCGATAGTATCTATATTGGTAGGACCAAACGTAATTTAGAAACCAGAGCGAAGGAACATTTTAGAAATATTAATCATAGACAGACAGACAGAGAAATCGGCAGTGGCTGATCAGTTTTGGTCATCTAATCATGAAATAAATCCAGAAGTTAAATTACTGAAACAGTTGAAAAAACCTATAGATTTAATGGTTTGGGAGAAGATGTTTATTTTGAAAAATAAGGATCCCGTAATGAATTTTGATATTCCTCCACTAGATGTCATCAATAAATTTGTGTTGTCCCCGGTAGATGGCAGTTAAATAAGGAGCTATTCTTCAAACTCCGGTAGTGGTCAAGGTCAGTCAGTTAGTTGGTGAGTGTCAAGCTGAGTGGTTGAGAATGAAGCAGATGTTTTCCTTTGAGACTGGTCCCAGGATTTGAATAAGTAAATAGTGAAGTTGTGTTACTAGTGTTTAGTTATTCTTAATACCTAGTTTACTTCACCGTCAGCAGCTTCTGTTTTCTACATAAGCCTAATGCATATTCTTAGAACTTAGTTTTTTGACGATACAAATATAGTTATAATACTTATGGGTATGAAATGTTTATTATGTGAATTGTTTTCTAGCGATTATGTATATGAATTTTTAACATATCTTTACTAGAATTTATTAATCTTGGAAATATTTACCTTTGGATCCCTGTTGACACCTACACATCAGTTACATTAATATCCCTTCAGTTACAGCATCCATATTGTGACTTTGTGGGTTCGTGAAATTAAAAGTCCAATTGCACAAACTCAAGATGTTCTTTATTTCCACCGAATTACAGTTGAAACACTTGCCGATTACATAGAATTACGTAGCGCACACAAATACAATCCACCAGTTCGTCTGTCACAGGTCCACTCCACACTCACAATTACGTACAACTCCTCTGATTAGGGCCGCGCCGTGGCTCAGTGGTTAGACCGCTTGGCTCTCACCAAGGCGGCCTGGGTTCGATCCAAGGCAACCGCAAAGTGAGATTTGTGGTGGACAACACGGCGCTGGGGCGGGTTTCATCCGGGATCTCCGGTTTCCCCCGCCATCTCAATCCACCGGTGCTCCATCCTCATCTCATGTATCATCAGTGTCATCGCTTGCGGTGCCGAGTGTAGTAAAAGCGGGCGTTAAACACTACACATTTCATTTTTTCTTCTGATACACGTACCCAATCTTCCAGTCCGTTCGCTATCACGGCGCTCTTCACGGCTGCTCGCCAAGAATTGAACTAACTCGTCCACTGCAGTCCTTTCATTGGAAGATGGCTGTTTCTGGAAGCTTCGCGGCATCCCGATGGTTCCAGACGTCAGGGAGAGGGGAAAGAGACGGTAAAGGGCTCGTGCCGCTCTTCTAAACATCCCCTCCGTGAGCACTACACAGATAAATGGGTAGGCGTGGTCTAAATTCTTCCCGTCTGGCCCTTACCTGCCATCTGGTTCTATCGGGAATTCCGATGTTCGGGTGACAATATTAACTGTCTAATGAAACAATAGGCCCAAATTTTGGAAATATCATGCTTTTGTGAGGGCGCCGGGGTAGCGCGGTGGTTTCGTTCGCGGCTCCCGTTCTAAGGGTCCCGAGTTCGATTCCCGGCTCTGGGGTTGGCGATTTTAAGTCGGCCCTATCCACGCCTTCACCTCTGTCTAGCACACGTGAAGTATCCCCTATGCCCAACGTGGTTCGGAGTCCACGGTAAAAACTGTAGGTCCTCTCACCTCACCGCCATCTTCACTATCACCCTACCATCGGAGGTAATGGACACCGCCCTCTGGGTGCCTCCACCTGAGAAATGGGTCCGGTCATCACTTGGTGGGGTGAGGTTACCCCGAAGGCCAAGGTTGCCATGTGGGGAGTGTTAGTAACTAACTCATGCTTTTGTGATGGTCCTATACAAGTAGTTTCTCATTGTTGCTGAATTCGCTCTACAGAAAAAGTGTAAAAGACCAGCTTTTTATAATTTAGAATACGCCAATATGAACATTAGTTTTAATATACAAAATACATGGTTTTATTACCTGTCAGAGCAGATTCTTGACATGTTAAGTATTCGTGATGTCCTATACGAAAGCTGGGTTTTTTGCCAATTAGTTTCTTTATATATTGCTCAAATAGTGAGGCTGTGTGGCGTTCGATTATAGTATTGTTGGAACTTGGCAAATAATAACAGACATTATGGTCAGGAAAGTAAACTCTATTTTGAATATACTAATCTCTGTGTCTTTCATGTGTTCATTTGTAGAGTCATACCCTCAGCATAAATAAACTAGAACCTTTGGAGGCGAACTCAGACTGGATGGAAAGCGAGAACATGTGGCTAACGAGAAAGGACAAACAAGTGAAAGTTTTCAATTGGAAAGGAACTATTAAAAAACCTGTAACTGGAAATATTACGGTAAGCAAAGTGGTGCGCATGTGAGAAATAAATCTAAGTTACATAATATATAAACGTTTTATTTATTAATTATATTTCGTAGATATGTTAATATAAAGAATTGCTCAAATAGTTTACTTGCTAATTATTAGAAACGTGGTTTCTTGAACTTATTTAAGAAAATTCTTCTTCTTCCTCTTCTTCTTCTTCTTCTTCTTCTTCTACCTCACGGCTTTGGATTGTTTAACCCGTTCCGGCTCCAAATTGGTCTGCCCATCTTTTCTTCGGTCTTCCCTGGTTTCTTCTTCCTATAGGTTTATAGTTTAAGGCTATTTTTGGTATTCTGTCATTATTCATTTTCTGAACATGTTCTTACCATTGATTTATATTTATCTCAATAGTATGGTTTATTTCTTCTAGTTTTAATTCTGTCCTAATATCCTGAGTACGTTTTTTTTATCAATTTTGGTATATCCAGCTATTGCTCTTATGAATTTCAGCTCTGATGACTGTATTCTCGTACTATTTATTTTTGTTAGTGTCCATGTTTCCGATCCATAGATCAGAGTTGGTATTGCCATTGTTTTGTATAGTTTTATTATAGAGTACTTCCTTGCTTGATTTTTTAATGTTATTTTTATTGTGCCTGTTATATAGTTAAATTTATTTATTTTCTCTATTATATCAGCTTCCCCTTGGTACGAGACATTACATCCTAAATACTTAAAGTGTGATTTCTGCTCAATTATTATGTTACCTAACACTATTTTTTATATTACTGGATTAATTCCTTTAAATTCCATGGTTTAGGTTTTATTTGCTGATATTTTCATTCCATATTCTGTAGTAATTTTATCTAGACTATACAGCATTTTCTGCAGGTCATCTTCATTTGTGGCCATTGTTATTTGATCATCTGCATACAACACAGTTTTCAATTTAGCTCCTGATACATTAATGCCTCCATTGACTTTATTCGACCAAATCCTTATTATTTCGTCAACATACAAATTAAAAAGTGCGGTTGATAAAGGACAACCTTGTCTTGCGCCACCATTAACTATTACTGGTTCTCTTTTATTTATTTTTATTTTGTGTCAATGTACATACTTTTTATAACTTCAATTAGTTGTAAAGGTATGCCTCTATTATTTAAAATTTTTCACATTATCATTCGTGATACTTTATCGGAAGCTTTATAATAGTCAATAAATGGTAAATGCGTCTCTAAATTTTGTTCTCGTCGTTTTTCTATTATTTTTTTAAGAGTAAAAACATTGTCAATGGTGCTTCTTCCTTTTCTAAAACCAGTTTGTTCTTCTAGGAATATTGCATCTGTTATCTTTTTTAACCGAGTACTTATTATTTTGGCATATGTTTTGTAGGTAGCACACAATAAACTAATCCCTCTATAATTTTCAGGTCTTGTTCTTTCCCCTTTCTTAAATATTGATATAACTTTAGGTATTTTCCATTCTTGCGGTATTTCTTTTGTTTCCCAACACTTGTTATATAGATACAGTAATCTGTCATGTAATTCTTTAGGAGCATATGGACGAAAATTAAGTAACCAATTATTAGTCATTTATTAATCCCTTTAACTATTAGACCGCTTAACTCTCAACAAGGTGGCCAAGGTACGATCCCAGGGGAACACAAAATGAGATTTGTGGTGGGTGGACAACACGGTACCGTGACCTAAGGTTTCCCCCGCCATCATTTCACCAATTGCTCTATTATCAGCTTTCTATTCATCCACGTCGCTTCCATCCCTTCATCTACCTCCCTCACTCACATTCCGGGGTCAGAGCTGATCACCATTCCTGGATTACTCTCTCTGATCCATAGTTGTGCTACTTTAAAATGGCACAAGGGATAGAGTACAGCACTGCATCCAATACGTACGAAGAGGAGGAGAAGAAGAAGAAGAAGAAGAAGAAGAAGAAGAAGAAGAATAGGAAGAAGAAGAACTATTACATGAACGCTAGAGAAGTATGGCATTCTAAAAAAAAATTCCAGGTTATTATTTCGCCATTAATGTGTTAAAGCTTCCTAATTAAAGAAAACGAAAAAAGAAAGAAAGAAAGAAAGCAAGAGAGAAAGATAGAAAGAAAGAAAGAAAGAAAGAAAGAGAGAAAGAAAGAAAGAGAGAAAGAAAGAAAGAAAGGAAGAAAGAAAGGAAGAAGGAAGGAAAGAAAGAAAGAAAGAAAGAAAGAAAGAAAGAAGGAAAGAAAGAAAGCAAGAAAGAAGGAAAGAAAGAAAGAAGGAAAGAAGGAAGGAAAGAAAGAAGGAAAGAAAGAAAGAAAGAAAGAAAGAAAGAAAGAAAGAAAGAAAGAAAGAAAGAAAGAAAGAAAGAAAGAAAGAAAGAAAGAAAGAAAGAAAGAGAGAGAGAGAAAGAAAGAGAGAGAGAAAGAAAGAAAGAAAGAAAGAAAGAAAGAAAGAAAGAAAGAAAGAAAGAAAGAAAGAAAGAAAGAAAGAAAGAAAGAAAGAAAGAAAGAAAGAAAGAAAGAAAGAAAGAAAGAAAGAAAGAAAGAAAGAAAGAAAGAAAGAAAGAAAGAAAGAAAGAAAGAAAGAAAGAAAGAAAGAAAGAAAGAAAGAAAGAAAGAAAGAAAGAAAGAAAGAAAGAAAGAAAGAAAGAAAGAAAGAAAGAAAGAAGGAAAGAAAGAAGGAAAGAAAGAAAGAAAGAAAGAAAGAAGGAAAGAAAGAAAGAAAGAAGGAAAGAAAGAAAGAAAGAAGGAAAGAAAGAAAGAAAGAAAGAAAGAAAGAAAGAAAGAAAGAAAGAAAGAAAGAAAGAAAGAAAGAAAGAAAGAAAGAAAGAAAGAAAGAAAGAAAGAAAGAAAGAAAGAAAGAAAGAAAGAAAGAAAGAAAGAAAGAAAGAAATAAATAAAAGCATCTTTAGTAGACGCGCATATTCAGATGCCAACAATTATCTAATTTAATATATATTTACAGAAAGACAGGATATTTTCAACTAATCTCTCCCCTACCCATTTCGGACTTGCACAGAACATTTTTCGATATTCTACATAAGCGATACAGAGTTTTAAGGACATGCATTACAGAAATTAACAGACGAAACACGAGCCTTTCGGTCATCTAAGTTTATCTGTTTCGGCAAGCCTTTTATCTCCGCGGTGCACTGTCTCTTTGTGCGCGTCGGCCACACCTAATGCGGTCGACGACGGTATCTAAGTACATCTTGTGAGATCTTATCCGTTAGAATAGATTTTGGTATCGTTTGTTGTGATAAATAATTGGAAGTTACATTAATCTGTATAACCAATGAATTTTGAAAATCGCACAACTTCTATGAAATGCCTAAAATACCACTTTCGTGTTATTATAGGTACTTTCAATATATTAGTGCCATAGTGTGATCCATATAAACCTGAACCATTTAAATAGGCCATAACATTTGAACCAATAATAGGACACACGTGCAACTTTAGGAGAATATAATACACAATTTTGAGATTATATTACTCTATTTACATCTCAGAGAAAATGTTGGAAGTGTCCTCCACCAGCATCTATGTATGTTTGCACTCGTCTCACCGTATTCTCTGAAGTTTTACGGAGAATATGCTCGCCAATGATTCTTATTTCTGTTCGAATAGATTCCTTGAGAACATCAACTGTTCGTGGCCTATTCTTGTACACTCTATTTTTAGATACCCTCACAAGAAGAAAAAATCCGGTGAGGTTAGGTCAAGGAATCTAGGAAGCCATAGACCTTTGGAGATTATTCTATTATCAAAGAAGCTGGTTACAATTTCCATGGTGTCATTATATGTATGGCACGTTGCTCCATCTTGCTGGAGATAACATTATCTCAATTCGATATCCTCTCCTTAAAACTTCAGAGAATATGGTGAGACGAGTACAAACATGTATAGATGCAGGTGGAGGACACTTCCAACATTTACTCTAAGATGTAAATAGCGTAATGTAATCTCCCAATTGTGTATTATATTCTCCAAAAGTTGCACATGTGTCCTGTTGTTGCTTCATAAGTTATGGCCTATGTTGTTGTTGTTGATGTTGTTGTTGTTGTTTTCAAATGCTAGGCTTTGCCAATGAAGCCATTAGCTCTCTTGCTCTCCAACATTTCTGTGTAGTGGATTCGGCAGGTACGGCTTCACAGGTTAAAAGATGTTCTTCAGTCATTTCCTCTTCTTTGTTGCACAGAGGACAATTTGGACTTGTATAAATTCCTATTCTGTGTAAGTGTTTGTTCAAATAATTATGTTCCGTAAGTAATATAAAATTTGCTTCTACAGCTTTACGTGGTATTTCTGGAATAGCTTCTGGACTTTTAGTTAAAATATTCCATTTTTATCTTTGGCTTTCTTAGATATTAATTGTTTTTGTTTGTTTTTATATTTACTTTTGATTAATCTTTTTACTTTTGTTCTGAATTAAATTTGCACCTTTTTGGCAAGAAAATCAGCTGATTCATTTGCAGCAGTTCCACAATTTGCAGGTATCCACTCTAATATAATTCGTTTCTGTAGTTTTTGAAGTTATTGGATCATTTTTGACTTTCTTTAATTTGGATTGACCTCATTTTATATGAACTTGTTGCACATAATGCTGCTTTAGAATCAGAAAGTATGACAGCATTTTTAAAGTTATCTATTCTGAGATATGAATAGCCGTTACTTCTGCATCAAAATTTGTTTTATGGTATCCTGCTGGTTGATAGAATGAGAACAGCGCACACTTAATTCTTGCTCCTGAGTTGTCCAAGTTAGATCCATCTGTGTAGATATGTAACCATTCTTCAGGTGGGTATCTATTGTTCACAGTTTCTAATGCCAATGCTTTTAGTACAGGTTTGGAAGTTTCAGATTTTGTAACTATTTGTTCTAAATCTAATTGAATATTAATTGGTTTAAAAGTCAGCGAGTTTTCTTTGATTAAAATGTTTTCTTTAGAATTAGGAAGATTCAGATCTGTTTTTAATTCCGTAACCTTGTGTAGGAAACTTGTTTGAGTTTTCATCTTAATTGGTTGTAGTAATCTTTTCTCCCATTTTGTTGTTTTCTAACCGTAACATTTTTTCATATTGTATTAGTGCCTGCTCCTCTAAAGTTAGATGTATTGGATAATTCAAGTTAAGGCTTGCATTGCCGTGATTGGAGTTGATTTTGCTGAACCGGTTATTAGTCGCAGGGCCTGATTTTGGCGTACTTCTAGGTGATTTATGTTAGAACTGTTTGCTTTAATTACTACCTCTGCATCATAAAGAAGTATTGGCTTGAGTTGTGGCCTATTTAAATGGTTAAGGTTTATATGAACCGTACAAAAGTTTACAGAACTGTACTCCAGTAACAAAATACAAATACGGAGCATGGAAACATTCGGCAATGTTTGTAAAAGTAGAAAAATCAGCAACTATAGGGAAGCAAGCAAGCTAGATTTTCAAAAGGATCTTCTGGCCATAGCAATACAAGTACACTACATCCTTGTAACAATAAAATTAACACTCCTTGAATCAAACGGACTCAAATTCTTCTTACTTTCGTTTTGTTACTTTGCGCTTTTGAAACAACCAATAACTTATATAATATATTAATGATTTTAATAATAATTTTAATAACATTATTATTGAAATACTACTAATATAAATAGGTTGTGGTTCTATAAATAATTGTTTCTGAGGTTTATTGTTTAGTAATGTTTTAAATCTACAATTTTAAGCTGTTTTATTTTATAACTTTTATTTCTTAGTCATAGGAATCAAATGTCTTAATTATAATGTAGTTCGTATGTTCAAAGAATAAAGAGTTCTAAAATAAATAACAGATGGATATGTGTGACTAAAACTTATTAAATACGGTAGTTAAACAACTAAAAGATGCGTACTCACGTTACAGGGTTATAATATTTCCATTATGACTGATAAAAGTAAAACAGTGGTCACCATCTCAATGCACAATGTGCACTGTAGCTCGTGCAAGTTTACTCGTTGCACGCCAGAATAGTCTACCGTGCACTCTGTAGCCTACAGAGCAGTGGCGGAATGCCGATCTTGCAATTTAAATGCGCAATTGACTGTGCAACAATAATAATCGAATTGTAATATGAAGGATGTAATAGTTATATGAATTGTTTTAATTCTTTCTTTCATTATCATTCAAATATGTACCTAATATTTTAATAAAAAAAGCAAATCAACAATAAATCGATAGCTTAAACAAAATGGAAATAATCGACAATCTATTTACAATACAGCAGTATTAAATAACAGCTCGAAGAAAAGCAATAAACACAACATATTATTCAGAAGTAGAACCTAGTTTTCTAGATTTCTGTTGTCTCTTTTGACACACTTGTTTTTCAAAATTAGGTATCAATGTTTGTGCAGTAGATAGTCTAATTTGACATTTTAAGTTCTGATCCGACAATTGAATTCTGAAGCGGCTTTTGTTTAATTTCATTAGTGTGTGTGTGTGTGTGTGTGTGTGTGTGTGTGTGTGTGTGGATACGAACATACTCAGAAACGAGTGGCATATCTATGTAACCGAAATGTATTTCTTGGAGAATGTAAATAGAAATCACTCAAACTAATTCTATTTTGGAATTTATTTTTCAATTGACGATTGCATTGCAAATGGATAAGTTCAAGTTGCAATTCATATGGAACATCATCAACATCTGTAGAGTAAGGCTCAGCAAAGTTTGGAAAATTGGTTCTAATTACACCATGTCTTGAAACCTTTTCTGAAATTCTTGGTTCAACTCTCCTAATATTTGAACATATTCATACATTTCCATGACCTGAACAAACTGTTGAACTGTTGAGAGCTTTGGGAAATGTACCAAGTTCTTTGAGGTTAACTGCCTTTCCCATAAGGATAGTTTCATTTTGCATGCTCTGATACATTCACTTTCTATAAAAAAAAGAAGCACTTTTCCCATGAAGGCATAAATATAGGTGTTGACGTCCTACGTGTCACATTACATTCTCCAACCGACATTATGTTTACGAAAACAAACCGTAAGAGACGACAACACTGCCGTCCAACTCCACGTCTTGTCTCAAACACAAGATGCACGGCACTCGTGGCAGTGCGCATTGCTCCGTCATTTGTTCTAGCACAAAATCTATCCACTTGGTGACCGCAACAGTAAAGCTTGACAACTGCAAACCCACTTATGCAACAGAAATAAATGAAATGGCTCCTTAATGCTTAACATCTATGAATCTGAAACAAGTTTTGTTGCCTGTTTTAAATGAAGATAATGGGAGAAAAGAAGCACGCTTCGTAATACTTTAAAAATGCCGAACGCCATAATGCTGTCACCATTGTTGCAACTTGCGCGGTCGGTGCACACAAAGGGTGAGATAGTGCGGCGCGGATGATGATGATGATGATGATGATGATGATGATGATGATGATGATGATGATGATGATGATGATATATATAAGGGCGCTCAACTACGGCGGTCATCAGCACCCTTTAAAAAACTAGTCTTGGCAAAAGCCAGATATAAAACTTTCTAAAAACTATCAAGTGTAACAAAACCTATTAAAAATACACGTACATAAAAAAATCAGTCCTTTTTCACCTTTTTTTCACCTTTCCACCGACACGGGTCTCCAAGCACGGCCTTCACGTGGGTGGGCCTGTTGACCGCTCCCTCAACCACGAAGAGGAGCCCACACGAGGGAGACTGTTGGCTCGGGACCCCGGGTGAGCCAAACCCGTACCTACCGAAGTAGGTCCCTGGGGGTGCGACGCGGAGATAAAAAGCTTGCCGAAACAGATAAAGTTAGATTACTGTAAATTTCGACTTTCTAGTGTCGTCGTGATTGTTAGAGAACACTCCATTAATTTCTGGAACAGTGAGTGGAGCTATAAAAGAAGCCGCGGATCGCCAGTTGGGTCAGCCGTAATCAGAACTTGATAAACGTGCTCGTGCAGCTATGTTTTGAAAGTGAACTCTTTGTTTGTGGTAGGCGACCTTGACGATCGTATTTGTTTATGTTAGGTAATTCTGCTACTGTAAGAGCTGTACAAAGTGTATTTCTCCGGAAATATAGAAGATATTGAATTTCTGCAAATTGGACTTTTAATTTTACAACCCCACAAAGCCCTAGTTATTGTAACTTAACGCTAACTAAATTCACACATTGTGGAAAGTGTTTCTCAGGTTTGATATTTTGTTACAGTGCAAAGTGAAGGTAATGCAGAAAATAAACGGGAATTTCGTACCAGCATTAATGGACGAGGCTGACAAACCATGCTGTGAGTCTGTGGAGCAATTCAACATAATATGGCCATGTTTGAGGAAGTTTTCCAATTTTCCTGAGAAATGTCCAATAGTTGCGGTAAGAGAGTTCCTTAATCATTTCTTTAGTTTTTATTACACTGGGCAACAAAAATATAATGTTTTAATGTTTCGAGCACTTCATGAGGCAATTCCTACTAATTTTGGGTTGATAAAAACAAATATGACAATGAAACATTTTTATTAGCTCTAGTTTCTATGATATGCACAAGGTAGAAGTATTACATATTAACGGATTGAGAGAAAAGGATACATTTTAATTACATACACGCTAACAACAATGAAAGGGCATTTTATTTTGTTAACTGGTAGTTACACGCTAAGAGTTTCTAATTGCTGGAAAAATACTTGGCAGATAGTCGTGTCTGAAGAGAATCATGTGGTGGCCTATTGACTTCGCCGTCTTTTAGCTTGCCTCTTGTGATGGAGTTCTGCAGAATCCCTATACAAAGACCAACAGTAATCCGCAAGCATTACTTCATTCCAACGGCCCTGATATCCTTGTTCTATAACAGAAATGTCCTGATGGAATCTCTCTCCATGTTCATTACTAACAGCTCTACAACTAGGAGGGAAAAAGTATAGGTTGGGGTGGAGAAAATGGATCTTAAGGGATATGTTGTATCCAATGTTACGGTATTTTTGCAGGTGCACTTTCATCAAATTATTGTAGTTGTCATCTCTTTTGTTGCCTAAAAATCCATGAACAACGCCCTTGAATTCTTCCCAAGCTTCCTTTTCTTTCCGCTCTAAAACTTGGCCAAATGTGCATCCAAGGTTACGGTAATTTTACAGGAATACTTTCACCAAATGCTTGTAGTTGTCATCTATTTTGTTGCCTAAAAATCCATGAACAACACCCTTGAAAGCTTCCTTTTCTTTCCCCTCCAAAATTTGGTCAAATGCTGGATCCTTTACAAGTTCTCTTATTTGTGGTCCGACAAAGATGCCTTCCTTAACTTTTGCATCACTTAATTTCTGAAATTTCTCTCTGACAGTGTTTTGTTATTTGACAGGTGTGCCAACTCCCAACAAATTCCACCAAATTTAAAATCTTCACTCTGAAGAATGAAATGTCACTTTATCTTAAAAACAAGAGCTAATCTATCATTTTATGATGATTTTTTAATTCAGCAGATGGAAATATATGTAAATTCACTATTTTTAACGCCGAAATATTTTCATTGTTGCCCAGTGTTATTTGAGATTTATTGTTGCTTCACGTATGTAGAGTATCTTACTATTTGTAACATATAGTTTAAATATATATAGTATATCTAATATATATATATGTATATATATATATAGTTTAAATTAGAAACACGGAACTAGAAAGAATGCTGGAGAAGGAAAAGTCTATGACGTCGCGCCTCCTCCATAGTGTAAGATATATCTGTCTACGAAAGGCAAAGGGCTGGATTTAGGAATCATTAGGGCTGACTATCTGGACGTCTTGTTTATTTTACTTTTTCACTTGCTCCAGCTTTCTAAGACAAATTAGAATATTCCTCACCTTAACCACGCTTTCATCACTTACCTTTGGGATTTTCCGATCTGTTGCAATATACACTTGACCAAAGATAAAAATATTAATTCCCAAATATAATATTAGGTGTGTTTAAAAATATTTGGCACTACAACTTTATTTTTTTTACAGGAACCATTTATTGAACAAACTCATTCAGTTAACATTACAGGTATTCTCCGGAAATCTCTATGCACTTATTCCATCGTTCTGTCAGCTTCCGTATTTGCGTAACAAACCATTCTTTGGGGTATCCCGGCGCTACTGATGGAAAACTGCATGAATTTCAACATTAGTTGTAAACTTCTTACACCACATGAGCTCTTTCATCGAGTCGAATAGAACATAGTCATTACGATCCCTTAGGGGAAGGGATACGTCCACTTCAGCTGCCGTGGTGCGGGCGCTGCCGACCTCTAGCACTCATGCTATCTCTGACGTTACTAGAGGAACCTCGGGCCGAACATTCGAGTCCCTCCCTGATTGGGAGTTGTTCGTATTGGGTTGGACTCGAGGGGGCATTGGTTCCCGATATCCGTGGGAGATCGGGTGCGTCTCCAGACGGGGTTGAGGGAAGCCATATATTCTTGCTTACTAGCCTGCGTAGCAAGTAGAAGGTGTGCTAGATCACCAGGCGGCCCTACCGAGGTCTAATCGGTAGCCTTCACCTTTGGGGTTGTCGCGCGTTAGTGGCGTATCCAGTTCTATCCCGTCTTGAGTCCATAGGTCCAGATGGGTGGGGGCTTGTTAGTCTCTAGGTCTTGCCCTACGGAAAGCTCCACGGAAGCGCCGGGCGCCCTTTTGGAACAGCACGGTAACTC
Source organism: Mantis religiosa (assembly GCA_030765055.1). Taxonomy (NCBI): domain Eukaryota; kingdom Metazoa; phylum Arthropoda; class Insecta; order Mantodea; family Mantidae; genus Mantis; species Mantis religiosa. The sequence goes on along the minus strand of CM060949.1, from coordinate 36,617,168 downwards.
CCTGGTCGTCAGAGAGGGGGAGGATTCAGTCTTCACTCTGTGCGGATTACCCTGGTAGATACTGAGTATATATAGTCATTAGGAGACAAATCGGGTGAACATGGAGGATGTGGCAGCACAGTAAACCCTAGAGAACGGATGGTGACCATAGTTTGGAGACTGGCATGTGGTCGTGCATTGTTTTGTTGGAGAACACCACGGCCCAAGTTTTGATGGTGGCGTTGTTGAATGCGTCGGCCGAGTTGTTGTAGTGAATTGCAGTACCGCTTGGAAGGGAACCAATCCACCAGCAGTATCCCTCCTTAATTCCAGGACACAGTTGCCATATGTTTCATAACGAGTAGTCCTGGTCGTGTCTTCTTGGGACGAGGGCTTGCAGCATGCTTCTACTCCATTAACTGGTGTATCTTTTCCGTAGTCTCGTGGAAAAACCAGGACTCGTAGACGGTGACCAGTTACGTAAAGAATTCCTCTGGATCCACACTATACTGTTGCAGCAACTGTTGGCGTACCTCCACACGCTTCTGTTTCTGGGCTTTAGTGAGGGTATGTGTACCCATTATGCACACACATTTTTCATCATCAAATCTTCATGGATTATGGTGTGGAGGGTTCTCCGTGATGGACCTATTGCCTGCAATAGTTCATCAAATGTGATTCGCCTATTCTCCAATATCAGCTGGGCATTGTTTGGTTTGCGTGCAGTTGCTGGACGCCCAGTGCTTTTGAGTTTTCAGCACAGTCCTTGCCGTCTTTGAATTCGCTCACCTAACGAAACACGGACCTGTGACTTGGTGCAGACTCCCCACATATGGCCATTAACCTCTTTTGGATCTCTGAAGCAGTCACACCTTTCCTCCAGAGAAAGTACACAGTCCACCTTTGCCCGTGCTTGTCTGCCTTCTCGTTGTTTCACTGAAGTCCACAAGCGTACTCACAAGACGGTAGAATTGCTGCTCCAGTGCGCCATCTATAGGAATTAGCAACATTATCTGGTGGCAGTAGATAGTACTATCGTCTATCTTAACCCATGCATTGACTCACATTTTCAACTGCTACTTTCCAGGAGTTATTGGGGGAGTGCCAGACTTTATTGAACGAACTAAATCTTCTTCACTTCACGGCAGGGGCAGAGTGACGTTGCGTCTCACAATAATTGCTCCTTCCATCTCTTTTTATGTCTACCAACATCTCTCTTTCCTTGTGGCTGATATTGGAATGCAATCTTAGGCAGTCTTGTTTCGGACATTCTTTGTATATGCTGCATCCATTCCTTTTGATATTTCTCAATTTTGCTACTTATCGAGATTACGTTGAGTTCCTTTCTTATGTCTTCATTACTTATTCTATCCAACCTTGTGCATCCCTTTGTTTTCCTTAAAAAGTTAATCTCTGCACTTTGAATTTGGCTTTCCATTTTCTTCGTAAGTACCCATGCCTCACTTCCATAAAGTAGTGCAGGGACTGCCATTGTTTTGTACAACTTTAATCTTGTATCTCTTCTTGTTTTATTTCTCAACGTTCAATGCACTGTTCCACAAATCATTTGGAATGTTGCAAGCTTTTTGCTCACATCTCTGTCTTTTTTCATCATATAATTAAGATTACATCCTAAATAGCTGAATTATTTTAGTTGTTCTAGTGGTTTGTTGTCTAGAATTATTTTTGATTTTATATGTTGTTTTCCCCAAGATTTTTCCGTCGATATTTTAAGATCATACATATGGCATACTTGGATCAAGCGTTGTAGTGCATATTGTAATTTATCCTCCGTTTCTTGTATTAAAACCTCGTCATCAGCTTATAGTAAAATATTTAAAACTTTGTTATTATTTATTTTTATTCCTGATTTAATAATACTTTTCTAATTTTGGATGATGTCATTTACATGTATATTAAAAAGAGTAGGTGATACACTGCACCCTTGTCTAACGCCTCTATTAATTAAAATTGGTTCGGTTTTATGAACTCCTGTGTTTATTATTATTTTGGAGTTGCTATACATATTTTTGATTGCTTTAATTAATTTTTGTGGATATCCACTATTTTCCATAATTTACCATAGATTTTCCCTATTAACAGTGTCAAATGCCTTCTTGAAGTCTAGGAATGCCAGATGTGTTTGTAAATTATACTTTGTTGCAAAACAAATATATATGTTGTCGATCGTCCTGTTCTAAAGCCACTTTGTTCTTCCTCTATTAATACCTCGGCTATTCTTTTCAATCTTTTATTTATAATCCTTGCATACACTTTATAGGCTGTGTTGAGAAGACTTATACTTTGGAATTCTCTCCTGTCTCTTGTTTTAAAGATGGATATAACTTCTGCCTTATTGCACATGTCTGGAATTTTACACCTTCTCCAACATTCATTTATTAAGTGCAATAATCTTAAATGCAGTATATATACCCATATTTTAGCACGAACTAAATATATTATTGAAATCTGAAAATAGGAAGACTGATCATCCAGTTATCTTATAATAAAGTGCTTGGACAGATTACCGTTTCAGTCAGCTCGAATGTTGTGATGGAATAATATATGCACTGGAGATTTCAGGAAGTCTCACTATACTAGGGTTGTGGAAGGGGTAGAGTGAGTAAAAGTAATTGCGCGTAAGTGCATTTCTTATAAGGGAAAGCAATGTTATCAACGAATTAAAAATTCACTTAATTTAGCTAGTATATGAAATACATAAAAATGAACAGATTAGGCCAACATTTTTATATATTGAATACATTTTCTGTTCTAGGGCAACTACTGGATAGACAAGCTAAATCTCAACGAGTGTGACATACCTTTCTTCCTGCCACCGAGGTCGCCAGAGGAATATAAACTTATATTTACAGCAAAAGACGAAAACAAGGCCATTCTCAAAGTGACAGGTTATGGAACAGCTAAAATGAAAATTTTGGGATAAATAAAACTCATAGTGCACAGCACAAGTGTTGTACTTACCTGGATATTCCCAAAGAAGGCGTACAATGCATCGTATGCATTTCTTTGGATCAGTTTCGCCTGTTTTTAAAGTTAAATAAGACATTGTGATTGCTTTAAAGAAACCTTCTGTATACATCCTTCATTTTATTCCTCTTCTGTTAAGGTTAACTGCAAAATAGGAATGAACATGACGTGGGGCTAGGCAGGACTGGTGTAACGCTGACTAGCCAATGAGGTGTGTGCAACGTTGTATAGTTCAACATGCCAACCGGCTCGCTTTGCTGAACTACACGGTTTCTTCTCAGTGCCTAGGCTTCGGCGGCCGACGTCCATTGTAACTGGGTCTTCCGGGTAGGAGCGTGTCTTTGATGTTCCTCTGGTCAACGTTTCGTCCCAACTATGTGGGGCTTCTTTAGGACTTCTTCCCTGACGGCTCCGTAGCAACTGTGCCGGTGGAGGCGATATTCAAAACACATAATAGCTTAAATAGAGACAACGGCAGACCTCTGCACACTGTCTGGCAGACACTGATAAGCGCAAGCGGATTGGGCACAGCATCAGCCAATAGGAGTAAGTGGGCGGGCCGACCGCCAGAACCTCCGAGGGATAAATAAGCGCGCATCGCCTCAAGATCACTCCCCACCCTGAACAGCTGGTGAATACACTTGGTCAATACGACCACCGTATCCCCAGGGGACGGAGGAGCTATCGCCTACCCAAGGACGCCTTTGGGTGGTAGAGTCTACCTCTCCTCCTTCCCCTACCAATCACCGGCAGGTCACTTCGTGCCCTCGCCGCGGCTGGCAGGTTAACACCTGCAGTCGTGCCCTGGGACGCGCGCACGACCTGGAATTACTAAACCCAACAACCTAATTTCCATCTGGCCTCTCGCTACTGGTTCCACCACGGCTTGTCGGCTCGCTAGCGACCGCAAAAGCAGGGTGGAACGGGCACTGATCCCCCAAGGGGGAATATCCCGGCACCAGAAGCATCAGTAGAGACCAACTGCGCCGTCTAACATAACGACACGCAAGCTTGCGCAAGAACTTACATCTATTTTACCGCACGGGTAAATCCCCACAGCGGATAGGTACCGTGGCGTGTAACCCTCCGCCCGGGAGAACCCGGGCGACCTGCACCTGCTCTCTTGGCTCTTGGCACAGTTGCTACGGAGCTGTCAGGGAAGAAGTCCTGAAGAAGCCCCACATAGTTGGGACGAAATGTCGACCAGAGGAACATCAAAGACGCGGTCCTACCCGGAAGACCCAGTTACAATACACGGTTCCTTTACGCGCTCAAAAATACTAATTACGGGATTATTTTGTTTTTCCCATGACGTGGGGCTGCTTTTTCTGAGGGTAACTGTCCAAGCTCTATGTTGGTAGGGCATTTGGAGATATGGAAATATAAGACCACTGACAAGAAAGAAAAGAATCTTTAACCATCAGTGAAGAAAAGCACACACGTGCTATGCTGCGGTTGCATTATTTACCTTGCATTTAGTATGGTGGTGATCTCTTGCTTTTCAAACCTGGTACATATGTTGCTTAACAAGCCTAGTACTACTGTGCATAATACTGACTACGAGATTTTACATAAGCAGACTAGAAATATTATTTTTCACGTGCATTCCTTTTTTAAATAGTTGTCAGTTGTCATTTTCGAAAGTAAAAATTTGAATAAGCTTGTTATGTGAGTTGCTCATTCTATGACAAACATTGTTAAAGAAGACAAACAGTTCACCAAATTAGAAGTTCGCGTATATAGGTCTCCTTGGAAACATCGACCAGCTGAAAACGTGCTATCAAATTAGACGATTTTCAAAGGTGTGTTTTACGTAGAACAATTTATTATTTATATAACTGCCAAAATGCTGTCTAATTTAATGAGGGAGAAAGTAGAATATACAGGTAGGTATCTATCTTCTTAGTAAAATATTCTGAAATATCTTGGGTTCAAATATAGAAGAACCAATGACGGTCGGAAATCTCAGTTTGAAAGAAGCGATACTGTTGGTGCAATATTAAAATTTCTGCACACAATGCACATAAGAAGTACAACTGATTCATGGTGTAAAAATGCTTCATTTATACATTCGTATCTTCCGTATTTATTAAGTATTTTAATGAAACAAAAGTTGATAAAGTCCATTACAATGACAATTATGCCATCATTAAAGTAGAGACTATACACAAATCGCTGAAATGTCACTATTTTGTTTCATTGTAGCAAACCCCATTCTTTCATCAAACACATCTAATTTTTTAGATAGAGTCAACATGAAAAATGCAATGCCATGGCCGGTGTGATATGTGTAGTGTTTAACGCCCGCTTTTACTACATACGGCACCACAGGCGGTGACACTGATGATACATGAGATGAAGATGGAGCACCGGTGGAATGAGATGGCGGGGGAAACCGGAGGTCCCGGAGAAAATCCGCCCCAGCGCCGTGTTGTCCATCACAAATCTCACTTTGCGGTCGCCTGGGACCGAACTCGGGCCGCCTTGGTGAGAGCCAAGCGGTCTAACCACTGAGCCACGGCGCGGGCTGCCATGGCCGGGATTTGAAACACGGATCTCCTGGTTTCCGTCCAGTCGCTCTAACCCATTGAGCTACCATGGCCAACGTGCCGTCCAGACATTAAATTCTCCATTTGACTCTTATATTTCCCCGGTAAAACTCTAGAGGCTCTCGCATCCGAGATAAACCGTTTAGGCGAATTACTATGGTGAGTACTTGAATCCCATTCTTCATCATTTAACTCTTATTATTTTAGTTAATTGATGGAAATTAATCATTTCTTCACACTAGCCGTATATAGGATAAGATTTTTTATAGATAGAGTCAACATAAAAAATTCAAAGCCATGGCCGGGATTTGAACCACGGATCGTATAGGGGCAAGAGCCCCTAGTGGTTTACCAGGGAAATATACGAGTCAAATGGAGAATTTAATGTCAGGATGGCAAGTTGCCCATGGTAGCTTAATGGGTTGGAGCGACTGGACGGAAACCAGGAGTTCCGCGGTCTAAATCCCGACCCTGGAATTAAATTTTTCATGCTGACTCCATCTATCAGAAACCTTAGTCTATATACGGCTAGTGTGAAGAAATGATTAATTTCCATTAATTAACTAAAACATCTAATTTATGCCATTTTGTTTTGCTTACATATGAACGATGGCTGTGCAAGTGAATTGTTCTCTGATTCAGTTTTAAGGTTCAGATTACATATATGTTTTCACACACATGCTGAAATATTATGCAAACTTCTCTGTCAGTGTCTTTATGTACATCTCAGATCACTTGCTACACGGGTTCGGTGAGACAAAGCCAAATATATCTTCCATCTCTGTCGGCTGCTCACTATGGAGCTGGCAACACCAAGAAAGTACGCTAACTGTATTGGCTGTTCCAATGTTCATTCTTATTTTGTAGCTACTGTAATAACATCCATATCCCATCTTCTAATACTATTTGTAAAGCTGCGTATTTATTCTTCTTAAGTAATATATTTTAGCCATTGAATACGGAATGAATATGAAATACAGGCACATAGAACACAAGGTAGATTTTATTATAGAGGTGAGAAGTAAAAGTGGAGCTTGATGTTACGAGTGCCATACGACATTGATGTTGACTGAATTCAGCTAACTAAACAACCGAACAGAACGTTTACATTCTGCATTATTTACGTAATGAAGGTCATGTCACCATGAATTCCAAAGAATATTATGTCTTCCACTTCACAGCAGACAAAATATTTTCAATATTTACTTATATTATATTAACATAGGCCCAGAAATTATTTATTTCATTTTAGATCACGTTTTCTTCAACGGAACCCCATACAAACACTAAATGACAAAACGTGTAAAACACAAAATCACAGCACAAGTTCCGAATGCGTCCATTATCTCCAATGCATCCGCTAAACCATCATCACATGAAATCCTTAATGCGTTGAGTTAGGCCTGGAGAAATACATATTGTCTAGCAGCCTTCCACAACCGAGCACGAAGAGTCTGTATATCAGGAACTGGAGTTGTATACACAAGATATTTCAAATGTTTCCATAAATAAAACACTATTGGGTTTAAGCCAGGCGAGCCTGGAGGCCACAAAATTGTTCCATTTGTTCCTGTCCTCTATCAGGAAACCTTCTGCTCAAAAATCGACGGACAAAAAGTCAGAAATGAAAATGCATCGTGTGGTACATATCTCGCAGTATCTAATGGAGCATCTTGCAACAAGACAGGTAAGTCATTCTGTAAGAACCGTCTGTACCTTCTTTCATTAAGAGGATGTGGTAGTACACGTGGACCCACTAGTTGCCAATATCCCGGCCCAAACATTAACGGATGCAAGGTGACTCCTCTGTCGTCAGCCTCGTCAGCTGCTCTTGGAGTTATCCTAAAGTTCATGATCTGTAGCAAGGATCTCTTGATTCAGAATGTTTTGGGTGGATCAATTTGGGTACTTCGAAAGAAACACAGATTTATTCTCTTATGACGATCGGTTATATTTCAATTACTATCGAAATACATATTCATTAGACGAACTCTGAATGGTTGGTTTCGCGCTGGCGTGGTTGTTTCTCACGTATCATAGCACGACTTCTCAATTTGTCCCACAGGTGCCAACTAACTTTAATGGACGCGATTTCTGCCCATGTACTAACACAACTATTTGAAGCTTGGCACACAGATGCCAACTAACTTTAATAAACGCGGTTTCTGCCCGTCTACTAACAGAACTATTTGAAGCTTGGCCCACAGATGCCAACTAACTTTAATGAACTCGGTTTCTTCACGTGTGCTATTACATAACTCTTCGGTTTGGCACCCAGCGGCCAACTAGCTTTGGATAGACATTTGTTCCCCGGGTAGGTCATAAACTCTTCCTTTCTCCCCTACAGCTTATTATTTTAATTAGTTGGTTGATCGAATTCATATGGCGTCTCTTTTACGGGAACAACCTCTCTCCCATCTTTCTAGACCTCTCACGATTCCTCCTGTCAAAACAAGGCTTGAAAATAAACACCGGGTGTAACTCTTAAAATTTATGGTTGCGTCAATCCTACTAAGGGGCGGAAAACGACCTTTTCAGAGGTCGTCACAAACTTGAAAATACACACAAGATTTTTGTCTCACACACATACACACAGAGTATATATATATATTCCTTTAACATGTAATTAATCTTCCATGTATTGCTTTATCAGCTAAATAATCAACTCGAGGAAGAGAGTACCGTTTCACGGAGAATCGATGTTAATGTTTTACTGGAATCATTGCATACGGATTGACGTCAGCCCTTACATGGCGATTGTGAAAATTCATAACCCTATCCCGGTTAAATCAAGCCTCATCTGAACAGCACACTTGTCTTGGAGAAACCATTTACGAGACGCGAATCGTGCGGGATAATCAGCTAATTGTCGAGTGTTGATACTAAGGTCATCGAACTCGAAGCGCTTTCCGTGGTCCGGGACCAAGGCATGCTGCCTTAGCCCGCTGCGCCACGGCTATTATGCCAGATATAAATGTCAAATGGTTGGAGAGGATTTATACGGCAGTAGTAGAAAATAGAATGTTACATGGATCAGAGGTATGGGGAATAGATGAGGCTTGGAGAGAGACTGATAGAGTGCATAGATCCTTTTGTAAATACATATTGGGATTACCAATAGCATCACCTAATGGGACAGCACAATTAGAACTAGGCAGGCATTCTACTAAAATTAAAATCTTGTCAAGGGCAATGAAATACTTATACAGAATCACTAACTTGGAAGATGGCAATATTATTAAAGAATGTTTTCATATTCAAAAGAGGAGTAACTGGGGGATGGGTCTTGGGCACATAAAATGTATGACGTGTTGAAGCAGATAGGTATGGGTCATTCTTGGATAAATGCAGAGTATGGGTGTAGAAGCTTCTGGAAAGAAGTTAAGCTAAGATTAGAAGATATTGACAGACAAGTCATTTTTGCCAATACAAGTGACAAAAGCTCACTAAGATTATATAGAGATATAAAAACAACCAGGGGGAGGGAAGGATATATAGATATATGTAGTAAGTTAGGGCGAGAAGGTTTTGCTTGGGCGAGAACAGGAGTGAGAAAGTTGAAAGGTATAGGTCAAGAGAGGGAGCTAGATAAATGTCCATTGTGTGGAGAAGAGAATGCAGATTTCCATTGTATATTAAATTGTAGTCAAACAAAGATATGGAGAGAGCAGGCTTGGCTACGTAAATGGGACAATTTGGGGGGGGGGGGTGAAGTAGTAACTAGAAAAATGTTGTCAGTAAAAGGAGAAAAGAACAGGAGAAATATAGGGAATTATTTAGGGAAAGTTAAAGAGAGATGGCTAAGAACAATTAAGAGAAAAATGTGGAGTGGGGTAGGTGAAATGACAAAAAATGTAAAAAGGAGCAGAGGGCCTCCAATACACAAAAACCTAGGGTTAGGTGTATGGGGACCGAATTATTAGTCAATGGTGGGCAACATGATATGATAGGATTTCCACGATTTAAGAATATATGGCATTTTTCAGTATGGATTTTATAATTGTAATCTTGATTTTGTATTTCCGTTTGTTGATGTAAAAGGAAATAAATTACTAAAATTACTATTACTAAGGTCATCTTCAACAGCAAACAGAATCGGCCCCTCCAGTTGTGATGTTCCCCGCGTTCTGGGTCTTTCCAAGTCACAAGCAGAAGGCGTGAAGGTCATTTTCCCTCAGACAGAGATCAAATGATTGAAACGTCCTCCTATCTGGACGTCGGTCTGGAAGTTTCTGTGGTACAAATGCTGACAAGGGAACCGTCACTATGCTCACACTTGTGTGCCAAAAATTTGGTGTTTAGTATAACTGTGTAGAAGTACTGGCGGCGCGTGGAATAAAAAACTGGGTGTTCACAAGACCTACACTTAAAATGCACACCAGCACTATGCGCTAATGAGTGCTAGCTCAAACGCCTCACAAAATGTTATAAAGTCTATTAGACTAGAAAGAATGTATCTATTCCTATCGTATTGCTTATTGTGTCGCTTTACTGACAATCTGTAAGCTGAGCATTAATATTGTGACTTTGTTGGTTCGTGAAATTAAAAGTCCAATTGCACCACTTAAAAATGTTCTTTATTTCCACCGAATTACAGTCGGAACACTTGATGATTACACAGAATTAGGTATTGCACACTATTATAATTCACCAGTTCGTCTGTCACAGGTCCACTGCACGCTCACAGTTACGTACAACTCCTCTGATGCACGTTCACAGTCTTCCGGTCCGTTAACTCACTCGGCGCTCCTCACGGCTGCTTGCCAAGAACTGACTCATTCGCCAACTACAGGCCTTATGTAGGGAAGATCGGAAACTTGGAAACTTGGCGGCGCACCCAATTTTCCGAGGTTTCGAGACGTCTGGTGGGAGGGGAAAGAGGCGGTACAGGGCTCCCGCCGTTTTCCTAATCATCCCTTCACAAATGGGTAGACGTGGTCTGAATGCTTCCCCCCTGACCCTAATGCCGGCCGGTTCTATAGGGAATTCCGACTTTCGGGTGACAATATTCACACGCCCAAACATGGCGAACTGAATACATGCATTCGTGAATTCCAGTGCTTCTTTATCTTTTCACTAAGATGTACCAAGTCGACACATGCTACTTTTGTCCAATTACTCACTTCAGAGCTAGTGCTGCGCCGTGGCGTAGCGGGCTGTGGTAGCATGTCATGGTCCCTGTCCCCATGGTTCGATCCCACCAATGGGGTGCGGATTTTTGGTCGCGGGTATAGTGAGGAGCTTACGGTAAATAAGCGGCCCTCCGAAAAACCAACGCTCCGGCTGGGGGATGCCAAGATGCTGACCACGTCTCCTCCCCGTATCGGCTGGATGATCGCCTACCTCTGCCGTGTGCAAGTGGGCTGAGGCCGGCAGTCGGGTTGGTAAACCTTAGTCCTGTTAGGGCTGTCTTGAGAGAAGTTCAACAGTCATAAACATTCGAAAACCTCGCGATCGGCCACTGCACAGAACAAAGAGTGCACGTTTTGCGTTAAAGCACTAGTTGTTTTTGATGAACTTACAATTGCTCATCTGCTGATTATCTAAAAATTCCAAGTGTATCACAGTGTTTAAAACAAAACATCTGTTTAGAAACTGGACTGTAAAAACACACCGTAATCAAAGCAACATAAAGCAAAGGCTGAAAGCGCTAGGAGTTGTAAACATTCTTTGTATTTGCAGATAGTTGCAGTTAAACTCTATAGATAGTAGCACTTCCCAGAGATGACCAAGGACTCCTCTGGCGTTGTCAATGTGAATTAACGCGCACATCGAAACTGTGCTCTGATCTGGGCGTACCCAACCAATGCCTGTTTGTAGCATTTGTCATCTACACTGCCTACAAGGTTGCCACATACTCATGCTATCGCCGTCTACTTACTACAAATTGTACAATGAGCGCGGTATACTCGTGGAAGGCTTGCGTTTGAGCCCCAAGAGAAAGCCACGTGTTTCGCAGACTAGCTGGAGGGTCAATTCGAACAAATAAATAAATAAATAAATAAATAAATAAATAAATAAATAAATAAATAAATAAATAAATAAATAAATAAATAAATAAATAAATAAATAAATAAATAAATAAATAAATAAATAAATAAATAAATAAATAAATAAAATCTGAATATTCTACCCCGGCACCTAGACAACTATACCGGGGCATGTATCCAAATTTTCTCTTTATTTTTCCATAAAATCTTTACAAATGTTATAATTATACAAATCTCTCAGAATACTACTCTACAAAACTAAAATGAAATAAAATAACAGAAATAAACACAAAAAATCAAAAAACAAAAGAAAACAACTATGAAAATTACAAAATCCTTATTTCCTAAATCTATATCTAAATCTACTAATTCTGTAGTCCACCATGGCCTCCGCCATCACTCTCTCCCTCCGCCGCCCATGCAGTCAACTCCATTGTTTGATTATTCAATAATTCTTCCCGTCTTATCCTATTTTGTATTCTAGAACTCCTTCTTGGATCTTGTACTATTCTTCGCCTATTATCAACTCTTTCTCCTTTGAATATTTTTACCTCCCATGCTTTCTTACTTACAAAGTTAGTCAAAACTTGTAATTTATTTACCAATTGTTGATCTCGAATTATGTCATATACGATATATCCTGCTAGCGCATGCCTCTCTTCTTGTTGGTCAATTGCATATCTTCCACATTCAAATACTACATGTTCAGGATTATCTTGTTTGTTACATAATTCACATATATCATTTTCAGTTTTATTGATTTTCTTCCAATAGGTCTTATAAGGTCCGTGTCCTGTTATATAATGTATAAATCCCTTTGTTGGTTGAATAAAATTCAATTTTAGTCTCTCTTTGACGTTCTGAAAAATTTCAAACACTCTTCTACCTTCTAGACTTTCTGTCCATTCTTTTTGCCATTTATCTTTTAAACTATTTTTAATCACCCAAGATTTGTTTGTTCTGACTCCAGTTATATTATAAACTTTTTCTAAGTTTCCTTTTTTCGCCCAAAATTTTGCGCCCTTCAATCTTATTAATAAATCAATCGGCCAAATGGCCGTTGTTACTAGCAATGCCATAGTTGGTGTTGTTTTTACAGCTCCTGTCAGACGTAATAATACTTTTCTTTGCGTTCTTCTCAACAATCTTCTTATTTGCACATCATCCATCCTTTCTGCCCAAACTGCTGCCGCATACGTCATAATTGAAGCAAAAATGGTGTTATGATATATCTGTATGTTACGCAATGGAAGTACAAAATTTAAATTGGTTATTCTTGCTAGCTTTAGCATTATTTTCTCTGTTTTCTGCCTAATATACTCCGTGTGTTTTCTGAAATGAAATTTTTCATCTATCATGATACCCAAATATCTCATCTCTTTTTCCCGTTTAATGTTCTGATTATTTATCTTCACTGTAGGATCCCGCTTTAAATTTCCCTTAAAAAGCACATAATTTGACTTGTTTGGTGCAATTTTTAGTTTTGTTCTGAAACACCAATTTGATAATGTATTTGTAACTTCTCTTGCTTTATTTTCTAGCTCTAGTCTGCTCTGTCCAGCCATCATTATGACTATGTCATCAGCATACGCTATTACATCCAAAACCTTATGATCTCTTTCCAGTAGTTCTAATAAATCTTCTGATAAAATATCCCAAAAAAGGGGCCCCAAGATAGAACCCTGAGGGCAACCCTTGGTTATCTTCTTCCTAGTTTCAAAATTTGATCCACCAATGAATACTTCTCTATTGGAACAATAATCCTTTAATAAATTATAAATAGTACTTGAATATTTCTTGTCTTTTAAAATGCCGAAAAAATACGGCCACCATAAATTGTCAAAAGCGCCCGATATGTCCACAAATAATCCAATTACATAATTCTTTTGGCTTTTTGACACTGTTTCTTGAATTTTTAATATTGCATCCTCAGTTGAATATCCCTTTCTGAAACCAAATTGTTTATTATTCATACCCAGCATCAACCTATTTTCCATTATTCTTTTATATATTAACTGTTCAAAGATCTTGCCAATAGCATTTAATAAACATACTGGTCTGAAAGATTTTGGTTGCGTTCTGTCCTTATCTGCTCCTTTGCACAAAATTACAACCTTTGCCTCCTTCCACAAGTTTGGAAATCTCCCTCTTGCCAAACAATCATTAAACAAGAAACACAAAAACAGGACAATTTCTTCTCGTAGATTATACAAGACTTCATTTATAATACCATCTGGACCAGGTGCCTTCTTCTTTTTTAGCTTCTGCAGAATTAATTTTATTTCTGTAATATCACAGGGATAAACAGGATTTCCTGTATACTGCAACATCATCTGGTTTCTTTTTTCAACATGAATATCATCATCTTCTTCCTCTTTATCATCTGGCAATAACGTATGTAATAACAATTCCACCGATTCTTTCCCACTTTCTGTCATCTCTCCATTACCCTTATCTAATGTGGTTAAGATTTCTGGCTTCTTAATTTTATCCATAATAATTTTATACGGTTGTCCCCAGACATCTTGTTTTAAATTATTCTCAACGAACTGTTCCCAATGTTGTTTTCTGGTGTCTTCTAATAATTGTTTATACTTTTGTTTGGCCTCCCTATAATTCTTTAAGTTCTCTTCTCTTTCCGTATGTATGTTTGATTTTTGATATATTCTTCTTAATTTCCTTGCTAACGATCTCAGCTTCTGCAATCTATCTGTCCATTTTATTTTATCCTTATTATTATAAATTGTTATCTTTGGAACGGATTTTGATACTGCTACTTTTATTGCTTGTGTTAAATTTATTGCATCCAAATCCACTGATATTCCCGTATACTGTAAATTTAAATCCTTAAATACTTGCTTCATCTTATCCCAATTTGCTCTTTTATAATTATAACGTAATTCTATTTCATGTTCTTCTTGAATTACTTCCCCATTCAATATATAATCAAAATAAATCAAATTATGATCACTTGTGGTCTGACCCTGTGTGACCCACCAATTTCTAATCTTCTTCTCCGCTGTTGCTGACGCTAAAGTAATATCTATATTTTCTTCAGCACCTGCTCTATTTTGAAAAGTTGGTGGATTACCATCTTTATTTATTACATATAAATTTAATTCCGAGATATGTTCTTCCAGTTTCTCCCCTCTTTCATCTGGTCTTTTACTGAACCACCAAGTTGATTTTGCATTACAATCACATACATGCATGATTTCTTTATTTCTGAATTTATTATGAATATTTTGTAATTTATATAGAAAGGGTTCAATATCCAAACTATATTGAAAGTAATAATTTGCCAATATAAAACTTCCATACTTTGTTATAACTTCAATGCAATTAACATGCGTATCCAGAAATTGCGCTATGTTTACTATTTGCAAATCTTGCTTGAAAATTACTATTGCTGCCATTGCCTTTTCCTGAGATAAGATTTGTCGGGATCTTAACGGCATATATGGAATTTTGGAATTTACCACATACGGTTCTTGAATACAGATAATATCTAATTTTAATTCTTCTGCAGTTTTTCTTATTTCCGCCATAACCAATTTACTTCTTTGCCCATTTATCTGTGCAATTCTTAAGCTTTCCTCCATGAGTTACTTCCTAAATTTGTTCCACCAAATACATCTCTTCTTACTTTTGCGAAATTCTCTCTATTTTCATTTACTTCCTTTGCCATATTATGATTGAAACTTCTTATATTGTCCTTAAATTTATTTACTTGGGCTATTTTATATTTATTTTGTTTAGAAGTTATAGATTTATTTGTGTTTACAGCTGATAAACATGTTGCTATAATATTTTCCGATTTATTAGATTTATTTGGAATTTTTTGTGCATTGATCTTATAAAACGTTTTTTCTGGCTTAAAGCTAGTCAATTCGAACAAAGGGAAGACCCCCAAGACGACGAGTTCACCCAACATGTGGAGGATACGGTAGAATACCTTTACGAGGCAACACCACCCACACATGCGGAGCTCTACATTCCCATCTTCACCCCTAAACAGGTGACTACCCAAATCCAAAGCCTGAAACCTAACAAATCAGCTGGGCATGATGGCGTCACAGCCACCATGCTCCAGCACCTTCCTCGTAAAGCTGTGATCCACTTGACGCGGATTTACAGCGCATGCCTCACACTGCGCCACTTCTCAACTTATTGGAAAAAGGCAAGGGTGGTATGCATATTGAAGCCGCGCAAGAATCCAGTCTTCCCGGAAAGTTACCGATCCATCAGCTTGCTCCCAATCGTCTCAAAGATCTTTGAACGATTGCTCCTCCCCGTAGCTGGCGCCCAGATGGAGACCTGCGGTTACGGTGGAGAAGAATCCCCTGTGTTCGAACCGCCAAATACCTGGGAATCCAACTGGACCGCGGCCTCACTTTCACTCCGCATGTCAGGGCAAAGGCCGGCCTCGGCCACGCTGCACTCAGGCAACTCTACCCTATCTTTCTATCAACGATGCCAATCTGCCTCAAACTGCGGACGTACCGTGCAATCATCCCGCCTCTGATCCTGTATGGATGCGAGGTCTGGGGTTCGGTGGCTCATACCACCCTCCGCAGACTGCAAGCCGTGCAGAACAGAGCCTTAAGGATGATCTACGGTACCAACCGCAGGTTCCCATCTCACTTCCTGCACACCCAGTCTGGCATACCATACGTCGAAGACGTCGTGCGTGAACGAACACTCACGTTGTATGCCAAGATCGCTCCCCACCCCAACCAGCTGGTAAATTCTCTGGGTCAATACGACCACCGTCTCCCCAGGAGACGGAGGAGCTATCGCCTACCCAAGGACGCCCTTGGGTGGTAGAGTCTGCCTCTCCTCCTGACCCTACCTCGCGCCTTGGCCGCGGCTGGCAGGTTAACACCTGCAGTCGTGCCCTGGGACGCGCGCACGACCTGGACTTACTAAACCCTCAACACCCTAATTCCCATCTGGTCTCTCCCTACTGGTTCCACCACTGCTTGACGGATCGCTAGCGACCGCACAAAGCAAGGTGGAACGGGCACTGTCACCCCGCCCCCAAGGGGGAATATCCCTGCACCAGAAGCATCAGTAGAGGCCAACTGCGCCGTCTTACTAAGTGACACGCAAGCTTGAGCAGAAACACATATCTAACATACCGCACAGGTAAATCCGCACAGCGGATAGGTACCGTGGCGTGTAAACCTCTTGGCTAAATACAAATAACGAATGAAAAGAAGAAAAGGGCTTCTATAAGACAAATATTGGGGATTCACGTGCTCTTGTGCTCCTAAGCAGCAGCCACTCCTATGTAGAAGTATCCGAAAATGAGTCTAGAATATGTAGGAGCTTATGGGCATAATAACAGAATTTTACGGGAGGGATTCTTTAGCCCTGACCGGCAGCGTCTACACATGGCATATGTAAGGAGCACCGTCTCTCACTTCTGGAACTGAGCTGATGAGGGATGCACAGTGGCTACTTGCAAGTGGTCGAATGCGGCACTTTCCAGGCGAGTTTTGTGCGTTGGGTTTCTACTCTGCAACAGATATTTGGTGCACATGATTTATACAGGTGTTTCAAAAAGACACCGAACGAACATATAAAAATAGTTGGTCAGCCTCTGTATGACACATATAGATGGTGCTTACCGCCAATAGAGCAGCATAAAAATGTTCCAGAATGAGTGTGGATTAGGCAGTGATAGGAACAACGACGCGTGCCTCACGCTGTTGGAGTTCGCAGATAGAGGTCACACGCGGCGCTGCGTGCTGCAGCTGTTTGTAAACATACTGGTATACTCCGTATTCCGACATTCCGTTATAGCAGTCCATGATAGCAAATAAGCTAGTGGACATATTCAACTTATACCTTTTAGAGGGAAGTTAATGTTAGTGGGGTTGACAGTGGAAGCATTAAATGATAAACAGAACAGAAAACATCAAAGGATTGTAGATAAATTAACCAAAACTAAATGGCTTATACAGTGAGACGAGCAGTTTATTTCACGTGTTTGATAATACTATATAAAGCATTTGTAACTGAAAAGGAGGCTGTTGATATTTACAGTAAGTGGTTGAAATTATTGTGCAATTAAATTAACAAAATGCTCTGAAGTTAAACAAATAAATATTATCATTGATGTTCAGCTCTTCCATCCATCAAAACCATATCCGCTATTTCGGCGTTCGTATAATTTCGATGGTACTGAATGATTATCTCAAAATAACACGCGACATTCAGTCGAGAAAACCGAAATGAGTCAGTTCCTGGTTATGTGGGTTTAGATAAAATAGGAAATATGTGATTAGGCGAGAAGCCTCTTATTGTTTTTAACTCTATAACCGAGTTAGAAGGTTTTCTCGTTGTGTTGGTAATACGTTTTCACTGCATTTTGTCTTACACTTGTCACCATCCAGAGGCATTGCTTTCCCTAATGCATGTTATATCATTCACTCAAGTTTTTGTTTTCTTTGATAATGCTTTTAACCCCTTTTATTCCATTTAAAATTTCTTTACTACAGTTTTATTCTGTCAGTTTCTAAATTGTTGAGGTAACTAAAAGATTTTAAGCATTCTCAATCACATTGAAGTTCCTCATGGCGTATAGGAATAATCATCCGACATTTAAGTCTTAGCTAAATGTAATACTATCATCATTAACCTGCACTGCCATTTCTGCCAGGAGGAAGAAGAGGAGCTATAATCAACAACTCAGATTCTCTAAAATTATACTTCTTTTCACAAATACTATAGAGTAAAATACTGATGATACTTATTATTTGCTGCTGCGTTTCAACAAAGTGCTTCTAAATATGCAAATTATCTCCCTCAGTTCCTGCTGTGTAAAAAGTCAAACATATTACTACTTTAAGTTTACATAGTTCCCCCCCCCATTTCGTTTTTGTACTCCTCCAATGGAGGACCTACACCTCCCAGGATTCACAATTGTGTGTGTGTGTGTGTGTGTGTGTGTGCCTGGGTCAGATATCTTCCAAGAAGAAGGACTCTCACTCCGAGAGAATATCCAGGTTATCCGATACCTACTAGGAACAGGGTGAAGAAGTGGACAATTTGATATGTCGTTCAGTGGATGAAAGGAATGGGGTCCTGGATAATACACATCATTTTGCATAGTATTATATTTAATAATTTCAGGAACGCATATAAATATTATCATTTTAAACCAGTTGTTCTGCAGTGAAACCTTAAGGGTGGACGTATGCAAATATTCAGGGTCTTACATAAATAGCCATAACATCCAAAGTTTTCAACTTAGAGAAGTGAAACTTAGTATACGCATTTAGGATAATACAGTAAATATGCACAATCTTTTTCATAATTTTCCATTGTATATAACTAATGCTACATATTTTTTCTATATACAGAGATATTTACAAACTTAAGCCCATTTTTTTCAAAATTCACATATGCTATCTTTCTAAAATTTGGTATGTTATTTTAAAACACACTAAAATTGAATTTGTTAGGTTTATATTTCTTATTGAAGCTGCATGGAATTAAAAAATATTAATGATATGCATACTTTAAAAATTAAGGTAGTTTCAATATTTTGTATCATCACATTCCATCTGGAGCTTAATCTTAAATTCTAGAACCAACAAAATGTCCATTGTGGCATAAGAAAGCTGTGTGCTAAATTGCATCAGTGCAGATGAAGTAGTTTGAGAAAAAAAGGGTTCAAGTTATATAAAATGAAAGTTACGGGGAAAGGCAATTAAAATAAAATAAGTATTATTCAGTTTGCCTTTTAATTTTAAGTCAGAACTTCCCATATCCATAGTCTGTATCCTCATTCTGGTCTTCTTCAGCCTTTCTTTTTAAATTCCTCTTCTGTCTTGCTTCTTTCTGCATTAATTTCATAGCTCGTTCTGCACCAGAGATGCGAATGTTGTCGATACTCTGCAAAATTGTTTCCATAAACACAACAGGTTGATACACTAACTGATGCATAACTTTCTTTCCGCCAACATTCCCATCATTAAACACAATTGCAGCATCAAATGTAGCAACTTTCACCACTATGGAAGACACAAATGATGTTTTGGCACACCTTTTCCATATCAAACTGTTGAGGCTTTCATTTGGGTTTTGTGCCTCTCCATAGAGACATTTTTAGCAAGTCTGGGTGTGCTAAGAATTGGTAGGTGGGCTTTATAGATTCTGGGACAGCTGATGGAAGACTATGTGTTGCTACTATGCTACTATGCAACACTGGGACATTTAATTTTTTAAAGACAAATACAGACCACGTACAGTCATAATATTTTGGTGTTTGATAACTAGCACTATATACTATTTTACAAAACAATAAAAAAGATTTAGATTTTTTGAACATTTTCTCGTACGTGCCCCCTTAATCACGTCATGATAAATTATTAAATTGAAATTGATTCAGAGTAAACTGCCCACAGATGGTTACAATGATACCGATGACTTCCTCAACATGTATTTCCAACAATCCTGTAATTTTAAATTACTAGAGAAAGTAAAACTTCGATACAGTGATTTCACAGAAAATACTGCTTTGAGGCTCACTGAACCAGGAAATTCACTTTTAGGAAAAGTCCCTCTCCTTCTCCGTCTCCCCTTGTCTTTCTGTCTCTCTCACTCTCTCTGTTTGTAAGTGTGTGTAAACATCATACATACATACATACATACATACATACATACATACATACATACATACATACATACATACATACATACATACATACATACATACATACATACATACATACATACATACATACATACATACATACATACATACATACATACATACATACATACATACATACATACATACATACATACAGTCAAACACGGAATGTTGGTTAAACACCAAGCTTAATATTCAAGGAGGCAACTCGACTCTCACCAAAACAACCCTGGCGATCGCAGGTGAGAATTGTGATGGACAAAACAGCGTCGAGGCAGGTTTCCTCCAGGTACTCCATCTCATTTCATCGGTGCTCCATTCGCATTTCATGTATCATCAGTGTCACCGCCTGCGTAGCTGCATGTAATAAAAGCATATAGTAGTGCATTAAACACTACAAAAAGTTCATATTCAACTTAAATACGTTTCAAGGATGTGATACGAAACGTTTCGCGAAAATGATCCCATCCAGAACTACCCTTCACATGGCGAAAGGGTAATAACATATGTGTAATACCCTTACATGACACATAAAATTAATTTCTTGAATTTAATGTCAGTAACCTTTATTTTAAAGAAATTCTACATAATTGGCCAACCATAGATACACAGAGCTTTAGTCCACAAACATTTCAGATCGTTTAACCCACACAATATGTGAAAAACCAGCTTATATGGTGTTAATATTGAATCTTTATCAAATTTTTGCCTTTTAAAACATTTTAATTCAACAGCTAAATCGCTATGTTCGTTTCCTTTAATGATTATACAAAGTTACGTGCAAATTAAAACAGGGAATCCAGGTTAAAAAAACCTACCTCTTTCCTCTTACAACGAAACTTACAATTGTCCTCATTAATGTAATGCAGTAAGAAGAATAAGCCTTTTTGAGGATAAAATCTAGAAGAATATGTACACATATCAGTAAATGCCATCTCTTTTTAAATAATTGATACACCAAATTATATAATTTAATGATAAGGCAACCACGACACTTGAAATCTCAAGCGGGTTCCAGATGATTAATTTTACTGCGCTTCTTCGTACTTATTGGATTGTGGATAAATCTGTCTATTTCTCAGATCCGACAAGATAAAATCACCTTAATTTTAATTATTATTGTAAATCTGTAAATTAAAGTAAGAGAAGAAAGGAATCAAGACTACTTTGTTAGATCTCTGACTGTAATAGAACTAAGTTCTCCTGTCTAACTATTGGAGTGCAAGGAGGTGATTATCCCATTGTTAAGTACTCAACCTTAGACACCAAATAACCACAATGGCGTTGCTGTTTAAGGTGTGTGTTATGTATGTAACTTCTGTATTATTATTTGTAATAACAGAGCTTCGCAACGACGTAAAATCAGTTTTGTAGAAGTAAATTTACTTACGTTTATGAATTAATAAGTTCATCTGCCCGAACTCTAACACTGCTACATACTACATGCTCCTACGTAAGGCTTTCTTCTATTAAATTCAATTACTTCACGATTGCTTAAAAGGCATAATTGCTTACTCAAAATAACTGAATAGGATTATGACCACTCTGATGTCCTAACCCCACCAATGACGCAGGTTCGAGTCTCAGCACTGTAATTATTTGTTTATGTTCATCAAAACTTGGAAACCGAATTCACTCTAATTTAATTATAAAGTCCCGTGCATTACCCAAGAAGGTCCTCAGTTCGGGCAGTTGCTTCGTTAGAGGAGTCGTGTTCCAGGAATAGAAAAAGTGTCATTCCAGCGACACAAAGCATACCAATTTGAAACGACATTTTTAAAAGCACAATAATTCTATGTCTGCAAAATTGTGTATAACTTCCATGTTAAACTCTGTTACTGTAATTTCCTTGTTTTTTGTGTTGAAATGTGTATAAATGATCCTTATTTGAATTGCACCTACCTATAGATGAGTTTAAACAACTACCTACTTGTAGTTCACCAATAAAGAAACATCTAAAAATACCATAAACATAAATGCAACAATTAAAACTAAAAATAATAACAATTTTCAGAATAATAATTAAATCGAATCACTGTCACAGCAGACAAATGACATCACAGTTTTGCGCTATTCCAACAGAGTTACCTAGTAACGTGTAAGATAAACATTCCGTCTAACATATAGTATTCCCTGGTTCCAGTGAACATTTAAAGACGCGCAAACGTCAACTGTCTAATTACGAATATATTACAGGCGATGCACTCTGGCCTTCGTCTAGCTACGGGGGCCTTCCCAACTAGCCCAGTTGTTAGCCTCTACGCCGAAACGGCAGAACCACCTCTGCATTGTCGGTGGGAGTTTTTGCTGGGGGATTATGGCTGGGGGTTGAATAGTATGCCTTTGCATCCGAATTTTGCACCCTTTTTCGACACCGCCTTCGACGTCCAGTATGAGAACACCCGTGTAAAGCCTAAGCCTGCGGGTTTTTTCTTTCGGGAGCTCCTGGCGAAACATGGACTCGAGCTGCCTAGGATGCTCCCTAGAGGCGAAAGATTGTATCCCCCTAAGTTGCGTGCAGCAGATCACGTGGATGTTGGTATAAGGCTGCACAGTAAGTCGACGACGCCTACGATTAGTATCCGCAGATTATTTTTAGAATTTTTGTCGGGCTAACAGGATTTTAACCTAGTTTTTACCGACGGGTCAAAATTATCTAGCACTGTTGGATGCTCGTTTGTCCATGGGGCTGAACCCTTTACATTCGATCTCCATGGCAGCACTTCCATATCCACTGCAGAGCTGAATGCAATATATCGAGCCATTTTATATGTCCACCGCCAAAAGTTGGGTGACTGCCTTATTTTAAGTGATTCCCTCAGCGCACTCCAGAACCTTCGTGAGCTGTACAACCACCATCCTCTCGTACAGCGTATCCAAGACGCCCTCCACGTTCTACACGCCTCGGGCGTTAGCTTGGTTTGTGCATGGGTTCCTGGTCACGTGGGCTTGCGGGGGAATGAAATGGCGGATTCGGCAGCCAGGGTGGCAGCCATAGACCGAAGTGTAACAATTTCATCTGTGACCGCGGAATACTTTCGGCTTGTTGTGCGTAGGACGGTGCTCTCATGCTGGCTCTCCATGACAACAAGCTCCGAACAGTAAAGGAGCTTCCGAATAACTGGGTGACCTCCTGTCACCTATCGCGGCGGGAAGAAGTTATTTTGACTCGGTTACGTATTGGCCATTGTCAATTCAGCCACAGTTTTTTATTAAAGCGGACACCGGCTCCAGTTTGCCCGCTCTGCGGTGCCGAACTGTCCGTGCGTCATGTATTTTTAGATTGATTTAGACTAGCCCGTCTCCGAAGGTCTCTCCAACTGCCGGCCAGCTTGGCAGAGACACTCGCGGATGACGAGACGGCGGTGGGCAAAGTTTTAGCGTTCGTTTTATCTGCAAATTTTATGATTTAGGTCCTAAAATTTTCGGTATTTTAACCATTTTATCTAATTTCTGGTTTTAATGGTTTTAGTTTGTATTTTAGTCTTTGCCAAATCGTTGTGCGTGACTTTTATCTTTGTTTTTATTTGATGTATTGCATTTCAGTCTTTTAGTTTTTTGCGTTTTAATTGGATCTCAAACCCATTGTTTTTTAAGGGCGCTGATGACCCAGTAGTTGAGCGCCCTTAATCGCCGCCATCATCATCATCATCATCATCATCATCATCATCATCATCATCATCATCATCATCATCATCATCATCATCATCATCATCATCATCATCATCATCATCATCATTATCATTACAGGCGATGCGATAAGATCTAATTTAGTACTAATTCCATTGAGTGTGTAACATCCATGTTAAATACACGGGTCGAACCTCGTAATGGGGTCGATGTTTTCATGTTGGAGTATAAATTGCGGACTGCATAAAACTCTAGAATAAGGGGCAACTGACTCACCTGGTATAATTCCATTCCTATGTTATAAATTTCCAATACCTGTTACATATGCGGATACAATCTTCAACAGTTTCAAACAATTATCCTAAGAATGCTTTTGCCAAAAAGTAGTTTCCATGATTCATGTTCATGCTGTACATTCATGTACACATCTGTACATTAGAATTTCGCAGTACTTAGACCAAGGGGTATCGTAACTGAAGCACAACACTGCATGTAGACCACATTGGGCAATTTGTGTTTCCTATGCCTGCCGCGCCTTGGCCGAGTGGTTAGCCTCTTGGCTCTTACCTGGGGTTCGATTCCAGGCGACCGCATGTGAGATTTATGATGGACAATAGGGTGCTGGGTTAGGTTTTCTCTGGGTCCTAGGGTTTCCCACGCCAGTATTCCTCCAATTACTCCATCATCTTTCCTATCATTCATCTCGCGCTCAATCTGTCATCCACTTCTCTCTCTCTCTCTCTCTCTCTCTCTCTCTCTCTCTCTCTCTCTCTCTCTCTCTCTCTCTCTCTCTCTCCACTCACTCTCACTCTCATACAAGGCATCGGGCTGATCACTCATACTGAACTCTTTCCCTCCCCCCTCTCTCTCTTTTTTATCTGGATATTCCGTTCCTCAGTACGCCGGTTAAGAGGAACCAGAACACCCTGACACCACGCAGTGGTATAAGAGGGCATTTAGAGAAAGTTTCCTACGTCACCCTGGAGAAAGAGGAAACCCCAAGGTGACGAGATACGGACGATGGTATACATTATACGGGGTCCCTGATGATCCCAATATGACATCAATCCGCCACCCGTAACCTTCCATCCCGGAGATAGACGATGCTCTCCCGGGAGGGAGCTAAGAAGGCCGCACCTGCCCTGGCTAAGAGTCAGAGAGAAATTCTTCTGTAGCGCAAATTCCAACCTTGTGTTGCAACCTTCCTCATATGTTTCTACAACCCTGAAAAACAAAAGAATGGAGACAATAAATTATGGAAATTAAAACCTCTTACGTTACTATGGAGCTATTTCGTCGAACTTATCCAAATATATGTTTATGGATTAAAAGAAAAAATAAACGCTCATTACACTCACATTAGAAACGCTAAATAGCAAGGACAACGCCGCTTTGTCAATGAAATTGAATAAATAATTTTTAAACCCGCGTATTCATAATTTAAATATCACAGCCTGACTACACAAAAATATGAATAACATAATGTTATCAGACAAATGAAGGACTTTTCTCATGTTCACTGGCTACGGTGGGTGCCCACGCTCTTCCACACAATTGAAAACTTTGAGGCCGTTACGACATCAACCTCGCTTTCAGACACAGACTGCACCAATTGTATAGGATGTACTTGATTATTTATAAACGCTGACTACAACGGGTTAATCTTATCACAGTGACATACTTTTCATGCTATGCTACCTCTGACCAGTAAGGAAATTTGAGGTTGTTGTAATCATAACTTCATAGAGAAAGATTATTCATGTAAAAATGCAAAGATCAGTATATTTAGAAAGGAAAGAAAATATTAAAGCCTTTCTTTAAGTAAATGTTGCAATTAGACTTGGGTAATGTTTGTAGAGATTGAAATATATATTTTAATATATACTTAAAATATTAAATTACTTTCTTGAGAAATGCACAGAATTTCAAACTTGAAACACGTAATTTAGAAACCTATTTTGGTTTCAATATACTTTTGTTTTCTAAGTAGTCTCTAAAATGTTAAATACAGTGCGACCCATATAAAACTGAACCATTTCAATAGACCATAACCTTTGAAACAATGATAGGGCACACGTGCAACTTTGGGAGAATGTAATACACAATTGGGAGATTACGTTAAACTACTTACAACTCACAGAAATGTTGGAAGTGTCCCTCACCAGTATCTATACATGTTTGCACTCGTCTCACCATATTCTCTGAAGTTTTATGGAGAGTATCCTCGCCAATGTTACTTATTTCGGTTCGAATGGATTCCTTGAGAACATCAATAGTCGACTATTCTTGTACACTCCACAACTACAGGTGGGTATAGCCCAGGGGTGCTCAGTTGTACAGCACACACTTCCTTCCCCTACATATGTTGTTTTCCCTACACCAGTGACCAAGGCAGCGAGAGACAGAGGTAGCAGTCAGAGGCGTTGCTACTAACGTTTAGCGTATCTTTGTTCTAGGTGAAGCCAGATCACAAAAACTGGAAGGAATAAAAGCATGTGTTATATATTATCCTAATGTTGAAAATTTTGTACAGTTTCCTATAAACTGGCGGATCTTATTGAAAAAGATATGAAACCATTTAGTGAAAGCGAATTTATTAGGCAAAGCTTGCTATGAGAAGGAATTTTGTCCCGATTTAGTCGATTTAGGACAACTGGTAGTTGCAGATTTATATAATTCCTCTTGTTTGCGTTCCGTGTTCAAATAAACGCCATACTTATGGAAAATTATGCAGAACTTCTAATGCAACTACATGACACATTTCCTTCGCAATTTGAAGATATAAAAACATCTGAGGAAAATATCCTATTATTTTGCACTCCTTTGAAGTTTCCATGTAGTGAGGCCTCACACGAGCTATAAATGGAATTACTTTTACTGCAAAATTTCACGACAGTAAAATGTTCTGAGAAAGAATGATGGGAATTATTTAAATCTTTGCCCTGTACTGACTATCTGAGGTAACGTTTGTTTACATCTAATTTAATGACAGCATTTGGCTCTACATATATCTGCGAACAAACCTTTTCAAAGATGACCTATATTAAAAGTGAGTATCGTACCGAGAGTGTGTGGTGTTTTAGGGCCCGTCGACAACAAGGTCATTTGGGCCTACGTACCGAGATATGAGACAATTACCTTGATTATCTTTTGAGACTTTGCACTTCGTCTTTTGCACAAAATATTGCAGAAGTTGTAAAACATAACTTGTGCCACAGAGGACCAGAATGACAGCGATCTTCCGCCACTGGAACTCAGTAACCTCAGGTAAGCGCGCGAATCTATCTCAGTGGGAGGAAGGAGGTGATTTCCACCTCCCCTTTCCTTCTTTAATTGAGCAGGTACAGCCTGAACAAAACACTGCTTCACTGCGAGAAGAAACAAAACAGTCGCGATATACTACACCTTGACCCTGCGTCTGCATACAGTTGCAAGGCAATGCAAGGCAATCCGTGATGTTTCCCACGTTTGCACGTTTGATGGCCGTGCTGTACATGTGCTGTACGTCATTCAGATTCTTAGTTCAGCTAACTTGTATCACATGCAAGCGCTCATCTCTTCGGCCTTTAGTGATGTCGGAAAATACATATGATAGCGCATTCGTATAGTTTTGCACGAGCCACTCCTGGCGATATTCTATTTTAAGTTTAGCTTAAAAAGGTATTTATGATATGATATGATGTGATATATTTTATTGTGAATATTTCAAATTTTTGCAATTTACAACTTTTGGTTACATTTATTTGTCTTTACTTTGTTGCTACCTTGGCTTACATGACATCATGGTGTTCTGCTCGGCCAGGTAGATCTTAACCTCCATACTTCCTTGATTACTTAATTAATCCCTTTCTTCCCCCTCATCTTCCTTTCTTATATTCTTTACCTTTCTGGCCCATTTTTCTTTTACCTTCTGCAAGAACTCATCAATACTTCTTACCTCTTTTTCCTCCCTGCCCGTTAACTTTTTTATAGCTACTATTTTCTTCTCTGCTTTCTCCCATTTTTCTACCCAAACCTTTTTTCTCCACATTGCAACCTCCTCGCATTCTATTACATAGTGTTCTATGCTTTCTTTTTCTCCACACAATTCACAAATTCCCTTTACCCTACCTCTTATCCCTCTTAACGTGCCACTATTTAAACTTTCAATTAATTGAATGTAAATATTTTTCTGCAAAGTATTTTCAAAAACTGTCCAACTGGATGCTCGAATTGGAAATTTTTTACATAGATATCACATGCATCTACAGTATAGGATCATTCAAAAAGTGTGTTTGTTTTTAATTGCTTAGTACATTTTTCATATGTGTTCCCCACATTGTTTTGAATTGTTTCTACATATAAATGCGATTTTTTGTCTCACTCTTAATGCCTGGCGTTTTCGCATTATTATGTATCAGTTTACTACGTCGTAACGTGTGTGCTATAGCCGCCTTCATCGCGTAAATGGTAGCGAGGTCACCAGCTGTAATCTCGATCAGGGCGAGTTATTTTGATAAGGCCTTTTTTCCAGTGATTTCCCTGAAAAATGAATGTTGGGTAACTCTGAGCTCTATAGACTCTGGGTTCATTTGAACATCATTTGAAACATTTCATTCATGATAAATGAGGATAAACAGTTCACCCTGTTCCGGCTCTTCTTTCAACTGTTCTACTAATTAGTAATAATAGGATTGAAGGATGGAGAAGTCAAAATTTTATTATTTATTCGGGGAAAATCCGGTATGATTTAATCTTGGAGGACGTTAATTTAAAAAAGTGTGCTAATTTTGAAAACGTTTTATGAGAATGGAGAAACGTGTGGACTATGGGGACATAGCGTGATCCTAGGCCGTATGAAAAACCTAATGAATCAACACTTCGTGGACACATTGAATAGTACAATTAAATAGCTTCAACAGAGAGCATTAAGAGTATTGGATGTGGTCGTTCCGGTTGATCTGAATGGCTTCAACAGAGAGAGTTAAGAGTATCGAATGTGGTCGTTCCGGTTGACCTGAACAAACTTGGCAAATGTTTGTGACAGTGGCTATTTGTCCAACAAAATCGGCTCTTTGCCGTTCGCAAGAATTGGGAAAAGTATGTCTTCGGTACAAAGAATTCTCCGGTATTATCCTTATTATCGTTTCTAAAATATTCAATAAATATTGCGGGTGAAATTTGCTGATCAGAAAAGTCGCGAAATTTTATCTAAATTTCTAAGAAGATAACAGGAGGACGAAGACTACTTTTCAAGCAAAATCATGTTCAGTAACAAGCTACACTTCCACTTAAATGAACTTATGATTAAGCAGAACTGTTATATTTGGGATCAGAAAATCTTTGCTTGTTTGTGTGTTTTTTCTCCCTCCTAGATGAAACAGGACAAACTGTGACAGTTAGTGGAAACCGATGGCGTGAGAATATAAGAGTTTTTGTAGCCCCATTTCATGGAATGGGCGTTCAAGAGTAACGCTTTCAGCAGGATGGCAACTTCCACTATACTTACCGTAAAACAGTTGAGTTGCTCCGCGAGCAGTTCTAATATCGTCTCATTCCTCGTAATGCAGAACATCAATGGCAATCGACATGTGACTTCATTTATTGTGAATTTTTTCTTTGGGTTGATCTTAAATCATTGGTGGATGTCATAAACTCCGAAAAATCCATGACTTAAAGGAGGAAATTCAACAAGATTTGGGCGAAATCCATCGGAAAATTGTCAGGCAGTCACTGTGAATTTCACAATCAGAGACATTGAATGCAAGCGCAATAGAGGAAGTCACACAACTGACATCATTTTCTATATCTGAAATGGGAAGGTATGATGAACATATCTATTTATTTTGTTAATATACAAGTATAATTTTAAGTAATAACATCTACGTGAAACCAGCAAGCTTTATGATGAACTGTACAAATAAGAACTGTGTCATTTCTGAATATTGTTTGAAATCATATCAAAAAGTATGTGACACTTTTATAACTTCACATTTAATGATATCACCTATTTACATTTGACATAATCTGCAGTTTTACGTACTGTGTAACAATAGTGAATGGAAAATGCTTTGTTGTACATCTATTAAGAAACTGAAATCACTACCGAAAATATTGTGTCTCATTTGTATGATATTGTGACTTCATGGGTTCGTAGAATTAAAAGGCCGAGTTGCAGAAATTAAAAATGTCCTTTATTTTCTTAGAAATACTTTTATAGATCACAGCAGCATTACATACACCATCAGTCTACCAAGGTCGATCACAATAATAAACAGTGACTGCAGATTACATCCTTAGCTCTCGTTACAACAACACAGCTGACTGTCTCTTGTTACACAACACTGTTTCACAACTAACTCTGCCTTCCAACTACTCACTTTGCGAGCCGTCACGTCCTTAAATACCTAATTTGTAATTCGAGACTATTCCAGAAGAGTAATGAAACCGAATAATCAAGATATTACCAGAAATTTCCATTTATCTCAGTTTGTTTGTTTCGGTAAGTCTTTTATCTCAAGCGCTATGTTTATCTACTTATGCAAGCTCGTTATCTGAAACTTTATCCGCCGACTGTTTTCTATTTGTGCCGAAACGTTTATGCCCAGCGCCGCGACAGTATTATAATACACTTATGCTTTATGAATTATTACGAAACCATTGAGCTCCCTTTTCGATTAGTAACAAATTGAGATAGGAATGAAGTAGTGCTGCAAAAGATGACTGCAGCTATCTGGGCTTTGTGTACTTTACGTCCCAAAATTTTAAGTCATATCGGACGAACCGAGCGGGATGGCTCAGGGCTCAGATGGTTTCGTTAGTGGCCCGGTTCGATTCCCATGGCCGACCAACCTGACCAATGGGGATTTTCAAGGGTTTTCCCGGGTTGCTAGGCGAATTCTGGGTAGGTTAATTACATCCACCGAATTTCCTGTCCCTCCATTTCATCTCCAATAGCATTTCACATCATCTCTCATCAGGTGGTCTCTTTCAGGGTAGAAGTGTCGGCGGGTGTCCCGGCGGTGCATGGCAGGATGATATGCTCTGAGGAAAACTACTTCCTCCTCCGGTAGGTCGGTTGCAGGCCTCAGCTCCTCTGCTGGGACCAGTTTGGGACCGCCAGCCAGGGACCTTTGGGGCTTGGATTGCCTGCCTTGGTACCATTAGGGCTCGGCTGCTGGGCTCGTTGCCGTCCCGCAATACGGGAGTGTGTTCGTTGTCCTGGCTTGTCGGGGGAGGTCTGTATCCAAGTAAACTGTAGGGACCCTGCCTTCTGTACAGTCGTGGCTCCTTGGGTCGGCCACCTTTTGTCTCCTTCGCCTCATACTTCCTCCCGGGGGTGTCCCCACTTGGGGACATAGGAACAATGGGCCCAGCATTGTGGCCTACGTACCGAATCCCCTCCGTAATGAAATCCCAATCCCAATTCCCATATCGGACGGTGAATCAATTGAGTGAAATGATACTCAAATGAGCCCAGGGTCCATGAAGCTTAGAGCTACCCGAAACTCGTCTTTCAGTATAAGGGAAAATCCCGGAAAAAACCTTATCCAGATAACTCACCCTGACCGAGATTCGAACTCGGGACCTCTTGAACGTGAGGCAGATATGCTACCCCTACGCTACCGAGGCTGGCAATACGAGCCATGGCATCCTATAAATGGTATTGCCAAACCAAGGAAAGGCAATAATGTTTCCAAAACTCCACCTAAAAGAAATGCTGCGGAACAGATCGGTAACAGAAAGTAAGATGCAGATCCATAAAAACAAGTGTCAAGCGACTCATTGTTGATTACACTGAGCAACAGAAAAATAATTTTTAAATGTTTCGAGCACTTCTTGAGGCCATTCCTACTAATTTTGGGTTGAGAAAAACAAATATGACAATGAAAAAATTGTATTAGCTCTAGTTTCTATGATATACGCAAGGTGGAAGTATTACATATTAACGGATTGAAAGAAAAGGATACATTTTAATTACATACATGCTAACAACAATGAAAGTGCATTTGATTTTTTAAACTGATAATTACATACTAAGGGACACTGGGACTGAAAAATAGGCCAAAAATCTCAAAATTTACGATTTTTAGATTTATACGTATAAATGTTCCCCAAACCTTCCTATATTGAATTGTGTAAGAGTTTTTGATTTCTGCCATTTTTAAAGGTCTAGTGCAGGGTTTAAATGCTCGGAGCCTGGCCATTTAAACGCCCCCTTTCTTCCTTATCCAGCATGATGGACTCTTTTTGCCAATTTTAATCGTTTTTTGGCTGGTTTTTCCTCTAAAATTGTGTTATAATCTTGCAGCAGAGCTTTTTGCTGCTATCTGGCGACACTTCGGTGAACTATTACTACGTAGTATATACAAAGTCTTTACTCAGAAAATATCAAAGCATAAATGCCATACAAAAAATTGTCAACATATTTTGAGTGTTCTCGCAACTAAGAAAATGCAAAACAACTCTTAATCTATGTGATTATTCTGTGTTTTTTGCAATAAACTTAGAGAATACTTGTTGATTCATTCTTGTTTTGACTCCTGTGTTTGGTTCAATGTATTATGGCGTCATCCTTTAGAGAAATGTGCTTTTGTTTACATGTGCTTCTGTTTATGAAATAAGTGTGTAAGCAAGTTAGTTGATTTTTCTAAGGTGTAGTGTGTTGTGAAATATATAAACAGCATAATGCATGCTACTTCTTCACGTTGGCATAAGCCGGTGAGTAGAAATAACAAAAAAAGAGACCTTGCAAAAAAACGTGGTTTAGCCAGATGGAATAAGAAACCTGTAGACCAGATTTCCATCTCAAATACACAGTTGGACACAGAAGAACATGCTAGTACTTCATCTTCACATTTGGAAATGGACATAGGTGAGCAGGCTACTGTAATTGAAACTGTAAGTATTTGTAAAACGCAGGAGAAATTTTCAAGATTTCAGAGAGATGACAGTGTAAATAGTGAATATATTTGTGGTAATGCAGGGGCAAACAGTGAGTATATTTTGGTGCACAGCAGTTCTCTGAATCAACTTCTGAGCAATGTAAAGTGTGGGGAGTGTACTAAATGCTCACTTACACTGCAATTTAGAGAAAAATATGGCTTTGCAGTAAAGTTAGTGCTAAAGTGCAGTGAGTGTGGTTTCAGCCCAGGGCAGAGTTATTCTAGTCCTAGAGTTGAGGATGAAAAGTCTAAGAGACCTCCCTTTGAAGTGAACAGGAAAATTGTGGATGCTCTTTTGGGATTGGGTGTAGGTCACAGTGGCTTAGAAAAATTTTGTTGTGCATTAGGTATGTCTGGTATGGATTCCAAAACATTTACCAGTCATATGAAGGAGGTGGCTTTTTACAGTAAAAAACTAAAAGAAAAAGCTCTCCTTCAGTCCAGGGAGGTAGTGAGAAGAGCGTTCATGAAGTTAAATGGTGCTGATGAAACTGCAGATGAGAACAATGTAATTGATGTTTCTGTAAGTTATGATGGTTCATGGCACAAGCGGGGATATACATCCAACTATAATGTAGGAATTGTGATGGACATTCTAACTGGAATGGTGCTGGACTACACAGTAGTTTCCAAATATTGTGCAATGTGTGCCATTACAGCCACAGAATTGGGACATGATTCACCAGAGTTTTGCATTTGGTTTGAGGGACATTCATCTAGTGGTGAATGCAACAAAAATTATGAGGGCTCATCCACATCAATGGAGGTTTTTGCTGCAGACATACTATGGAAACGTTCAGTGTCAGAGTGTAAGATGCGCTACACAACTGTACTATCAGATGGTGATTCAAAAACATTTAATCATTTATCAAATGAAAACATATATGGTAACACAGTTGTCCTGCACAAAGAGGAGTGCATAAACCATGTTGCTAAAAGAATGGGAAGTGGGCTGCGAAACACTGTAGAAACATGGAAGAAAAAGGGAGTAAAACTTGGTGGGCGAGGATCTGGGACACTTACCAATGCCACCATTACCAAATTAACTAATTATTATAGACATGCCATAGTGAACAACATACCTAGTGTCCCTAAAATGAAAGAAGCCATTTATGCAACCCTTAGTCATTATGTTTCAACGGATTCCAAGCCTCAACATAGCAAGTGTCCCCAAGGTGTCGACTCCTGGTGTTTTTACAATAAAAGCATTGCACAAGGAAAGACACCCATGAGCCATCAGAAGATGCCTGTTAAACTAACAGAGCAGTTAGTTTGCAAAATATTACCTGTTTATCAAAGACTAGCAAGTGATGAACTGTTGTCAAGGTGTGTGCGTGGTGCTACTCAAAATCAAAATGAGTCACTACATGCACTAATTTGGAGAAAATGTCCCAAAATTACTTTTATATCCTGCAGGAGAATAGAAATTGCAGCAGCAATTGCAGTAGCAGAGTTTAATATGGGCTGTTCTGCAACTCAGGAACTAAAATGTGAGCTAACCACCAGTGCAGTGACAAGTGTGCAGAAGAAAATTGTGAAGAGACGTGACAAACGCAGAATATACGAGAGCACGCGATCTTCATTGCAACATAAGAAAACAGCTCGCCTCAAAGAAAAACAGACAAAAATGCAGAGAGAGCTTGCCAGACAAAAGAGGGAGAGTCTCACATATGCTTCAGGGCAATTCTAATGTAGTAAGGTACTGTTCACTTTATTTTTGGTGCATGTTTTTAGAAAAATTGATTTTTCTCCACTTTACATTTTTTAATACATTATCTGATCCACACGCATTAATTTTTGAGCTATGGCTCTGAATTTCTTTCAGCATGTGCTTCATGTATGGGTCTACAACTTCAGTCTCTGGCTATAGGATTTAAGACTTGGTTTGGCTGTAACAAAATTTTAAATGCAAAAAAATATTTAAAAAATTCAATTCAATGTTCTGCATAATTAAAAAAATAATTTCCCTAAAAGTAATGTATTGTTCTTCCAGACAGAGACTGCAGTTGTTTATATAGTTAGTGGGCATGAAAAAATAACAGAGTTATTGCAATAGAATAATTAGTGATGCGCATGCATTAATTTTAATACTGCGATAAAATTTAATTAAAACAATAATAAAAAATTAATTCCTTCAAAACTAATCATCAGAAATTACTGAAACTTGGTGTGGTGTTTTCTAATATAAAACCCTTTAGGCATGCAGAATTTGAAGTTTGTAGGTATAGAAATATAGAAAATAGAAATTTCAGTCCCGGTGTCCCTTAAGAGTTCTAAATTGCTGGAAAAATACTTCGCAGATAGTCGTGTCTGAAGAGAATCATGTGGTGGCCTATTTACTTCGTCGTCTTTTAGTTTGCCTCTTTCTGTTGGATTTCCGCAGAATCCCTATACAAAGACCAACAGTAATCCGCAAGCATTACTTCATTCCAACGACCCTGATATCTTTGTTCCATAACTAGGAGGGAAAAAGTCTAGGTGGGAATGGAGAAAATGGATCTTAAGGGACATGTTGCACCCAAGGTTACAGTATTTTTGCAGGAGCACTGTCACTAAATGCTTGTAGTTGTCATCTCTTTTGTTGCCTAAAAATCCATGAACAACACCCTTGAAGGCTTCTCAATCTTCCTTTTCTTGCCCCTCCAAAATTTGGTCAATTGCAGGATCCTTTACAAGTTCTCTACTTTGTGGTGCGACAAAAATGCGTTCCTTAACTTTTGCATCACTTAATTTCCAAAATTTCTCTCTGTGTTTTGTTATTTGACAGTTGTGCCAACTCGCAAAAAAAAAGTTCCCCAAATTTAAAACCTTCACTCTGAAAAATGAAATGTCACTTTTACTTCAAAACAGTAGTCCGCCTCGGTAACGTAGATGCTAGCATGTCTACCTCACGTTCAAGAGGTCCCGAGTTCGACTCACGGTCAGGGCGAGTTACCTGGATAAGGTTTTTGTTTGGGGTTTTCCCTTATCCTGACAGACGAATGTTGGGTAGCTCTAAGCCCCATGAACCCTGGACACATTTGAGCATCATCTTACCCATTTCATTCACCATCCGATATGACTTAATGTTGGAGGACGTAAAATTACAAAAAAAGTCTTCAAAACAGGAGCTAATCTATAATTTTTATGGTGATTTTCAATTTAGCAGATGGAAATACATATAAATTCATTATTTTAAAGCCCGAAACATTTTCATTGTTGCCCAGTGTTATCAAATAAATAAAGAGTTCTGCAGGGTTAAAATGATGGAGTATACGATAAAGGAAATGTAGCTTAATCCAGCAAGTCAGTGCTCAAAGAAATGCCAGAAATATTAGACGCTAACTGAAATGTACATTAGAATGATGTTTCCAAGGTATTCATATCCCTAACTACTTTTGTAATGTACGCTATGGTTGCAATTGTTTGGAAAAGAGTGTGCACACGCCATTGCCGGAAAACAGGCGAACATTTTCTGATTTGCGTTCTGATAGCGCAGGTGCATGACAATTTTGAATACAATCTGATGGTATTTAAAAAATTGTGAATTCACATTTTTAAAAATTGAGTCTTCCGGTGACATTGATATAACAGTGTCAACCCAGTTTTTTGTCAACTACTCAGCTGCCGCCAACGGTGGCTTCTATACCAGAATCGTACCTACAGTATTAGGTTTATCGTTTCATAATCAAATTTTATGAACCACCAAAATTATCTGCAAATGCCTTTGTTGGAGGCCTTCATGCTGCTTGCCTAGTTAAAAATCTGTTCCGGCTTCGTACTACATTTGCTATTTGACTGTACATATTCTTTCTTGTCTCATTTTCCAAATAAATGTTTAGTCCAGTCTTAACATAAATAAATAAATACACGTAACATTGATATATCATTTTCAATATTATGAATTGGAGCTAGAGAGGAAAATAACAGAACAGGTAATGACAATAAGGTACTTGGTGTTGAGTTAAATAGTTAGGGAGCACTGCAGAATGAAGTTATATATCAAGCGAATAAAGCAGCGAGAATTGCAGGCTGCATAAATTATATTATATAGAAAAACAAATATTTAAATAAAGAAACCAAGACTAGAATCTATAAAGCGGTAATACGCCCAATATCCACCTATGCCTGTGAAGTAAGAGCGGACACTTCAAAAACGAAACAGATTCTAGAGACAAATGAAATGAACGTATTAAGAAAAATTATACGAAGAACAAGAAGAGATAAAATAAGAAGTGAAGATATTAGAAAGCAATTAAAAATTAAAATCTTCAAATCTTCAGCTGAGGCCTATACAATGTTACAGGAGGCCTATGGAGAGTCTGTTCTTCCTTACACCAGAACTCGAAGGTGGTTTTAAATGTTTAGAGGGGAGACAATCAATTTCAAAGGATGGTGGACCCGGTGATCCAGTTTCTGCTATTACGGAAGAAAACATCAACACTGCTGCTGCCATTGTGAGAGAGGATCGACGAATTACCTTAAGATCACTTTCTGAAATATTGAACATTTCATTGGGTGCCACCCACACGTTGGTGACAGAAACATTACACATGAGACGTGTTTGTGCGCGATGGGTTCCAAGACTGCTGTTTTCCCAACAAAAGGATATTCACATGCAGGTCTGCATGTAGTTAAAGTTGAGGTTAGAGGAAGATCCGGAGTTTCTTTCAGTTTCTTCCAGCCTGCTTCACGGAAATGTGGTGTTTTGCGCCTGATCTGGACTTGCAATATTTTCAGGACATCCCTGTAGTATTCTCCAGTTACTGATGCGTGTGCAGGTACAACATGCTGATAAACCATTCCATGAATATCAAGGAATGAGATGATCATAACTTTCCCAGCAGAAGCAACCATTTTTGCTTTTCTGGGGGTTGGTGATGGAGATTTCCACACTGAGCTTTGCTGTTTGCTCTCAGGATCAAAATGATGTAGCCAAGTTTCATCAGCAGTGATTACGTTTGAAAGAAACTCCGGATCTTCCTCTAAAATCAACTTTAACTGCATACAAACCTGCATGCTAATGTCCTTTTGTTTGGAAATCAACAGTCTTGGAACCCATCGCGCAAAAACACGTCTCATGTGTAATGTTTCTGTCACCAACGTTTGGGTGGCACCCAATGAAATGTTCAGTATTTCAGAAGGTGATCTTAAGGTAATTCGTCGATCCTCTCTCACAATGGCAGCAGCAGTGTTGATGTTTTCTTCCGTAAGAGCAGTAACTGGAGCACCGGGTACACCTTCCTTTGTAATTGATTGTCTCCCCTCTTTAAACATTTTAAACCACCTTCGAGGTGTCGTGTAGGGAAGAATAGACTCTCCCTAGGCCTCCTGTAGCATTTTAAAGGTCTTAACTGAAGATTTAAGAAGAAAGCTGAATTTCAAAACGATATATTGTTCTTCGCATGTTACCTCCATTGCAGCGGTAGGCGATATTGAACATGTCTGAAGTTGCCTGGTTCTCACAGGCGGGAACCAGGAGTACCAACAATGAAACTACTACAGCTTGTTTGTTTCTCATTAAGCTAACAGAATATAATAAAATTGAATTTTAGTGTGAACAATTATGACCGTAAAAAATTATGATCATTCATTATTGAACAGCCCTCATAAATACCCCTCGTCGCTCGGAGCAGAGCAAAGCTCACGCCAATTCGGTCCGTTTATCTGGGTCTTCCCCGTGGCGATATGCAACTGTTTTAACTGACGAAGATATTTTCTGCTTACCTGAAATACATAGCAGTTGGGCCAGCTGTTATAGATATTTACAGCACTTCTGATCTTTTTTAACTGAAAATATAACATACAATATAAAGTTGAAGTACTTCTGTGAGAATTTTGTTAAACGGTGGTATTTCATTTTATATTTATTCATGTACCTCCTTCTGGGGCGTATAAATTCCTTATATTTTTCTAACTTTGTAAACTTTCCATAATTATCAGTTCAAAATACAAAATTTAGAATTAGAGTTTCGTAATGCACAGATACACTTCAACAAGACTGAAGTACAACATTTAAATTATTTTAATATATAATTATGTAACCTGAAACAGTATTTTTGGGTTATGTTAAGAGGAATTATGAAGGCATTACGAATGTATAAAAATATATGTAGTTGTGTGATTCGCCGAAGTAGTAGTGGTGTGACGTGGTATGACGTGATGTGGTGACGTGCCATTGGATCGGCCAATCACAAAATTAAGTATAAGTAACGACAGTGACGAGAAGTCAATAATCTTGAGGAGAGTGATATGTTCTTTAGTCTTGTTTAGTGAAAATAAATCAATAATCTTGTTATAAAGAGAAAGAGATTTTTTTTGTAACGACGAATGTGATGTATACCGCTGCAAGAACAAAAATGTTTTAAGTTGCAGTTCGAATCTGTACAAAAATAACCAAGCATTTCCGTGGTATGTGCACACAGTCCTGCATGAATATATGAAAATGCTTAATCGGCGATCTTCGTATATACAAATTCCCGTTACAAATGGCGCAGCAACGTGTGGATAAAGAAGAGGAGATTAAAACATCGTGGGAATATAAAAGGAAAGGAGAAAGAAGAGAGAAGAAAGAAGAAAAAGGAAACTGGTTTAA
This sequence comes from Mantis religiosa, assembly GCA_030765055.1. NCBI lineage: Eukaryota > Metazoa > Arthropoda > Insecta > Mantodea > Mantidae > Mantis > Mantis religiosa. The sequence continues at coordinate 36,577,869 of CM060949.1, read as the reverse complement.
GTGAGTGAAATTAAAAAAAAATAGTAGTAGTAGATTTATGTTGTTAAGAAATCAGAAAATAATTAAAAAGATGGCGAGTAGAAAGGAAATAATAGTGGAAGGAGAAGTTAGTGATAGTGTAGGAATGACTAGGGAGGATGTAGGATTAAGCAAAGATAACGAGTTAATGTTAGAAAGGATAACTAAAATGTTGAGTAATTTAGATGCTAAAATAGGAGATGTGAAATCAGAGTTGAGTGATGTGAAATCAGAGTTGAGTGATGTAAAATCAGAGTTGAGTGATGTAAAATCAGAATTAAAACAAGATCTTGAACAAAATATAAATGAATTGAGGCAAGAATTAGCTCAGAATAAAGATAATATTAAAGATTTGAAACAAAGTATGTGCAATTTAGACGTTAATGTAGGACAGGAATTGGCAGAAAATGTATGCAATTTAGAGGTTGGTTTGTCACAAAGGTTAAAACAGGAATTGAAAGGTGAAATAGTACAAGAAATTAAAGAGGGAAGAAAAGAATGTAAAGAGAATATGGAAAGGTTATTGCAAACAATACAACAGAATAAGAACGAAGATAGACAGGAAATTATGGAATTAAGAGAAATAATTCAGGAAACTAGGTTAGGTCAGGACATTGTGAAACAAGAAATAAGAAATTTACAGACAAATGTTGACTTACCAAACAATGAATGTTTTAATACAGGTGATTATCAGAGTATGTATGTTGTAAGTTCAACCAATAGGTATTTTGATGTGAACTGTAATGTATATGTACACGAAATGTTCACACAAACACAAATACACAATGAAGGTCACAGTGGTCACATGTATGATACACCACACAAAATAATGTCATTTTCTTTAAGATTGGAACACACAACTAACCTAACCTTCAAACAACGTTATGATGTACATAAAAACATAAGATGGATTTACCAATTTCTGGATGCTTGCAAAGATCAGGTTAGCCAACTGAGAAAAATGTATCACACTAACTGTTCAAAAGTTACGAATATTGATACAGGACAGCTAGAAAAATTAATTCTGTGGGAAAATCACTCAACATGAATGACTAAACAGAGAATTCGTTTGTATTTAAATTGCGTATAAATTGGGTACAATTCAGTTGTTTCATTTTAATTGTATATATTCGTTCACAAGTAGTTGTTAAAATATTTTTATATTGTTATAGCATGTTTGTTCACACTCAATAATTTAAAAATGTTAATAATAAAGATACTTTAATGCAAATTTGGGGCGGGGCACAACCCCACATGAAATCAAAGATATATCTTTTAAAAAACTGTGTTATAATAATGCTAAGTGGTTGTTAAATGTTCATTTATTATTATATTTCATTCAATGTATGTTTATTGTTATATTTTATGTATGTTATATTTATGTTACAGTTCATTGTTGTAAACGAAATTGTTAATTGGGGCCGTTCTTCGAAATATATGGAAGCAGATTGTTAATTCCTTTATTTGGTTATTTTCCATATATTTCTAAGAGGGGCATTTGTAACAGTATTTTTGGGTTATGTTAGGAGGAATTATGAAGGCATTACGAATGTATAAAAATATATGTAGTTGTGTGATTGGCCGAAGTAGTAGTGGTGTGATGTGGTGACGTGCCATTGGATCGGCCAATCACAAAATTAAGTAGAAGTAACGATGATGACGAGAAGTCAATAATCTTGAGGAGAGTGATATGTTCTTTAGCCTTGTTTAGTGAAAATAAATCAATAATCTTGTTATAAAGAGAAAGAGATTTTTTTTTTTTTGTAACGACGAATGTGATGTATACCGCTGCAAGAACAAAAATGTTTTAAGTTGTAGTTCGAATCCGTATAAATATAACAAAATAAGAATTCATCGAAATAATTTGACTTCTTTATTCCGAACCACGCCTTGAAACACATGTCTCATGACTTATTTAGAATTCGATTGATACTTCAAAATAATCATGGAAGTGATGTTGGCGTGGATGCCTTGTACAAGAGGATCCAAGTTACAAATCAGAATTAACATTATCTGATCCAAATTCCCGTTACAAACCTCATACTTTATAAAGATAATTTCTAAGAATAGCCCCGGGTTCAGGAGATTAGTCGGGAGATAGTTGCGGTGATCTATAGCAAGTCATGTGATCTGAGGATTTGATTAAGTTTTCCTCTTCTCTTACATTTTAGAGTCAAGGTTTATGAGTAGAATCTCTTAATAGAATTTCAAAACGTTTCATTACACTTTTTATGTTTAATGTCGCTGCTACAGTGTTGCAATTAAAATGCAGCACAATGTGTAAACTCAAAGGAAAACTACAAGAACCCCAAAATTTTGTGCATCTCCCTTATCTATCTGCCTTATTTATTTACGTTCATGTGTTACGACATTAGTTCAACACATTAAGCCCGAGTTTAGATTAAATGTGCTGATAATTCATATGTATTTTCACAGCAATACTTCCGAAACTCATTACTATGACAATTTAAACACCCGTGGTCATTCCCGCTGGTGTTTCAGATTTGATTGGGGGTATAACTCATAGAGAGAAAAAAATGAAGTCTAGTATTATTGTGAGGTGTCTTTTGGTAACTTTTAGCTTCGGCGTGGCATTAGCCGTTGAAAAGGTGAGTTTACGGAATAATAATAAAAATTACTGCAATTTATTATTTTAATTACATATTTTATATTGTTACTTTATTAAAATCTAGGATTATATTCACATACATTTCTCCACTCATTCCTCTGAAAATCATCCTTAAGAAAGCTCATTATTCTACTATTTTTTTAATCAGATAAACTATTACACAATTTGGCTTACAGTAAGCGAAACAACAGTTGTTAGAGCGTGTCTTTATGATATACGAGGGCTGTTCAACAAAATATGAGTCTGATTTTCTTTCGCAAATATTTATTACTGTAATTCAAAGTTTACATAATATTTGTCAGAGTAGTCTCCTCCTACTTAAATGCACTTTTTATAATGTCTCTGCCAGTCCTTGCAACACGTGCTGCAGAGTGTCAGGTTCTTGAGAATCACCTCACTTTTCTTGAGCACTGCTCCAGAGTTCTCAAATCGAATACCCCTAAGCTTTGCCTTTAGTGACAGAAATAAAAAAAGTCACAGGGTGCGAGATCGGGGCTATAATCTGGATGTGGTACACAGGTAATGTTGAATCGAGCCAGAAACTGCATGACTTGATTTGCGACGTGAGGCCATGCATTGTCATGATTAAGTCGCCACCCAGTCCGCGAAAGCTCTGGTCGTTTCTTTGCAATGTTCTTCCTCAGTGTAGCCAATACTGACGTGTAGTATGCTGCTGTAACAGTAGTGTGAGGGGGAACTGCATGTTGGTAAATCATTCTGTTACAGTCAAAAATGTGATCACCTTCACTTTCCCTGCAGAGGGAAAAACTTTTGCCTTTTTTGGTGTTGGAGAACCTGGCGATTTCCACACTGTGCTGGCTTGTTTTCCTTCAGGATCATAATGATGTAGCCATGACTCATCATCGGTGATACGCGAAGTTTAGGGGTATTCGATTTGACAACTCTGTAGCAGTGTTCAAGAAATGTGAGGCGATTCTCAAAGACCTGACACAGAATAGTGTGCAGCACGTGTTCAAGGATTGGGAGAGACGCTATAAAAATTGCATTGATGTAGGAGGGAAATATGTAGTGTTTAACACCCTCTTTCAATACATATGGCACCGCAGGTGATGACACTGACGATATATGAGGTGAAGATGGATCACCGGTGGAATGAGATGGCGGGGGAAATCGGAGGTCCTGGAGAAAACCCGCCCCAGCGCAGTGTTGTCCAGTGTTGCGGTCACCTGGGATCGAACCCGGGCTGCCATAGCCACAAGAGTTACAAATAACGACTTCCTACTTAAATACCTATTATTAAGTATTCTGAAATTCAAATCAATACAAGGAATATCTCAGAAAAGGTAACATTCATAAAAACATTTATAATTCCCAAATTTTGTGATTTAATAAGATGTATATTTTTGTACCGTAAAGTTTTATCTGTTACAGCTTACCAGCTATACAGAACTCAGAATGAAAGCTGCTTCAGAAACCATTAAAACACACGAAAATATTTTACCTATGGACTGCAATTAAAATAGCTAAAATTATTTTTAGAAAATAAATCGTTTCGAAAATGCACAGACAAAAGTTATACTGCCGTGGGGGAGTTTATAGAATTTCTTAATGTTCACCAGTGCAAGTTAAACTTAACTGCCAAATGTAGTATGTGACCCGCTTCTTTGATTTTTTAAAAATGCTCCTTTTGTATTCAAACAAAAACAAAACTGGATTTACGGCAAAATCTGGATAACAGAATACTTCTGCAACAGTCAAAAATCTTGAGAGATGGTCACTATGTCACAGTTTGAATTATGAATAATATTTGCACGAAGAATTTGTACGAGTGATATCGTGGTATGACTACAGCACATTTTGTCTTCGCCATTGGCAAAATTAGCCTCAAAACTAATAAAATGGTAGTGCAAAATAATAATTAGAGTAAAAGCTTAAAATTAAGGGGTACAATGATATTTTTATTGTTCACAGTCTCATAACTTATTACTGGTTAAGTTGGATAAACCCGAGCAAAACAAGGATTGGATTGACGACTGCCATTTTGAATTAAAGAAGGTGGACAAAAGCTTAAAGGTCCTTAACATGAACTTCACCGCCAAGCGGAAAATAGAAGGGCCTGATATTCTGGTACGTAAAATCAAGAAATATTGATAAAAATGATAAATTAATTCCACAAAACAGAGTGTAAATGCTTATTGTTTGAATATATGTTAATGCAAATATATGTTACAGCGTGAACGTCGTAGAATAATATGTGTATGAATAATAATGAAAAATTTATTCGTGCAACTTAATTTTTTTTCAATGTTTTACTTTATTCCTTATAATTGTGTGTATATTCCACAATATTTCATTTATTACCTTGTTGCTACCATGGCTTAAATGACACCCTGCTCTTCTGCTCTTCCAGGTAGCCCTTAACCTCCATGCCTCCTTGTTACTTACTTAGCCCCTTTCTTTTCCATCTTCCTTTTTTATATTCTGTACACTTCTTGTCCAGTTTTCTTTTACACTCTGTAAGAACTCACCAATATTTCCTTTCCTCCTTTCCTCTTAACATTTTATAGCTACTGTCCTGCAACGCTAAGAAGGTCCCTGAAAGGGATGTGCTGTCTTACACAGTGAGACAAGGAGAGCGAATGTGTGTGGCAGAGAACGCCTGCTACACAAGGAGTAGAATCGTTAAAAAAACATGTGCCCTATTCACTCTGTACACTAAAACCGAGAAGATTCATTCAAAGAAGTAGAAGCCGTCAGACTTTTTTGGAATGGTCTGTAACTGTACTGACATGGGGTGTCATAAATCTGTCCAGAGAGGGTGTGGGAACCTTCGACAACCCCGCTGCATCTCAGGCTTTGGAGACTTACCCTCCTGTGGAGGAGAGTACTATCCTCTTCTCAACTTTCTCCCATTTTTCCTCCCAAATCTTTTTTCTCCATATTGCAACCTCCTCGCATACTGTTACATAGTGTTCTATGCTTTCTTTTCCACCACACAATTCACAAATTCCCTTTTCCTTACCTCTTATTTCTCTTAGGAATATTGTTCTTGTTCTCATCAAAGCTAATCCTTCTCTCTCTTGCTTATTGCAGCAATCTACGTATACGTCTCGTCCCCAGTTTCTTTATATCTATTTGTAAAATTGTAATGATTTCATATTTTCTAGACTTCCCTGTGCTTCCTGCCTTTCTATATCTTCTACTCTGCATTTTATCAATTTACCCACATCGCTTGTATTCCTTTCCTCTAATCTCCATATATCTCCCATTCCTATTTTTTTCCATATTTCCTCCTATCTCTGCCCGTTCGAGTTTTATAATTATTTTTGCTGTATCATGCATAATTTCATAATTCCCCCTTCTTTTTTGCCCAAACAATAACAGGTGTTTTTTTTTTTTTTTTTTTTTTGTAGTTTGCGTCCTCCAACGTTAAGTCATATCGGACGGTGAATGAATCGGGTGAAATGATGCTCAAATGAGTCCGGGGTCTATGGGGCTTAGAGTTACCCGACATCCGTCTTGAAGGATATGGGAAAACCCCGGAAGAACCCTTATCCAGGTAACTCACCCTGACCGAGATTCGAACTCGGGACCTCTTGAACGTGAGGCAGACACGCTACCATCTACGCTACCGAGGCGGGCCGGGTGTTGTCACGGAAGTGATTGAGAAAGTTATTGCAGTGTGATAATTGTACGCTTACAAAACCATCAGGTTAATGGAAATATATTGTTAATGTATTCTACTAGCTTACAACGAATTGTGAAATGAATTTCTGAATTTTGGTAAACAAGTACATCTAGGTAAGCAGACCTAACAGTATGTACGTTATTTATTTGTTGATTTCGGGGATACCCTTTCAGCATCAGCATCATATGAACATGGGTCTGAAAATCATATATTACTGAGTTACAACATTACTCGAAGGTGTTAACTCCTGCTTGACTTAAACATTCAGTGCTACTGCGTATTGGATTGTAAATTCCTGAACCATTTTTGGTAAAATCAAATATGGATACAGTATCCCAGTGTGTCAATATCTGTTACATGAGTAGAATTTACCATAGATTGCAAATGCCCTCAGACAAAGGGAACGCTAGTTTCAAATCAAGAAGTCATAAATGTTGTGCAATACTGGAATACTGGAATAGTAGGACAATGTCCAGAGGGAAACGATCAAATAATACAACTCATTTCTGAAAACCTGTAGATACATCTCTGCGAAGTTAAGAAACAGTGATAGGCGATCATGAAAGATTCCACCTCTGTTGATGTCTGCCTTGTCTGCTTCATGAAGGTTTTCACGGGTCTAATTACCTATGAATATATTTAAAATAGAGTCGCTGGTAAAACCAACCTCAGAGTGAACAAGGTGAAAGCTGAGTTCATGAAGACAGCAAATTTCCCTGACATACTATGGTAGAAGGTTCTCGACTCGAAGTGCATCAAAGTCATTTTAGAACCCACTGAAGGTGATACTGGTACAAAGATTTTAATGCGAAATAGTCCTAAAAGATACGTGACTAACGCTTTCTTGTATCTTGTGCTAAATAAAGGGTTTGCTTCCACATTAGCCATTGCTTTGCATTCCATTAGATTCCCAACATCCAAAATTTGGAGATTTCTTAGTCACTCCTATTGAAGTTAGAATATACAGCTTCCTTATGCATTTAAATTGTTGTGTAAAATTACTTTGCTTTTGCTTGCATTTAGTGCTTAGATGAATATATGAGTGTTTGACCTTTCTAATAGAAAAAAAATGTTGTGTCTATTTGGATTTTACTCCATATAAGAGGCCCATTGCTTCATTCAAAGTTAAAATTATGAGGTCATGAAGGCTTCATTGCAAACAAACAAACGATTTAATATCACAAATAAAAGTTAATGAAAATCAAGTAATACAGTCTTAATAAGATATTTGGCGTCATATACGGTAAATAGGGACAATAGTCTTCATACCATTAAACAGGTATCTGCGCAACCATCTGCAGGGATTGTGCACGTTTCAAAAACCATCGCTTTCAAAGTACTTTGCCATAAATGCATGAAATGAAGAAGCAATTACTCATTACTCCTAATACGACTATGAAGCTCATTTTGTTTCTCTCCTTCTCTTCTTTTTTTTCTCCCTCTCCTTCTCTCCCTGCACCTGTTTACGCAACTTCATTTCTCTTCTTGTACCTCTCTGTCAATTTGTATGTGGATGAAATTGACATGTGTCATTTGCTCCAAATATGTACCAGTATTTATTATACAAATATAACATCTCCACTTTTTGCAACAAAAAGATTTGTTTTGCAACAAAATCTCCACTTAACTTAAGAAAACGGCGTTAATTCTTCTTTCTAATTGAAATTCTTCTTTCTAATTGAAATTCTTCTTTCCAATTGATATCGATTTCACGAATTCTTGTCGCCATTTTCAGCCAAGGAAAACCGCAGGCGAAAACAAATTCGTTGTTAAGGAAATTACTATGTTCTTCTGTTTTTTCAGTATTACTATGTTCTTTTTTTTTTCAGTATTACTATGTTCTTATGTTTTTTTTCGTATTACCAAAATCTGAAAACGAAACAAACTTAAAAACAGAATCAACTGCTGGTATTTTAATATTTATTACGTGATGTTTATTTTTTAAAATAAATAACTTTTCCCAAACCATTAAATCTATTGGGACATTTAATTGTTTTAATAATTTAACTTCAGGATTTATATTATGGTTGAATGACCAAAAATGATCTGCTACGGCCGGTTTATCTGTTTGTTTATATTTAATGTTACGAAAATGTTCTTTCATTCTGATTTCCAAATTACGTTTCGTCTTACCAATGTAAACTCGATAACAATCTAAACAATCAAATTGATAAATACCATATATTTTATTAGGAATTTCATTATTTTAGAGAAATGTAGTAAATTTTTAATACTATATTTGTTTTGAGGAACCAAAGTTATACCAAACTCTTTAAAAACTCTTTGAAATTGTTTATTAAATCAAGGTTGGTAAGTAAACATTTTAAAATTATAGTTGTATTACCAGTACTTACTTTTATCAGACGTTGTTGTATCTTGCAGTGTGAAATGAAAGTGTTCCAGAAAACCGGAGGAAAATATATGAAGTCACCATGGGACTATCCTGAGAAGTCATGCTGCGCGTTTATGGAACAATATGAAACTGGTTGGGAATGTTTGCTAAAGAGTTCTAGTTTTCCAAAAAGATGTCCTTTCCTTAAGGTAAGGTAAACCTTATATATCTAAAGTTGCACCTAATGAATTTAAATATAGCTGTTTATTGAACATTATGCTGATATATTTTTTCAAATTAAATGCTGGGCGAGTATGTCAAACTTCAGTTTTAGGAGCTGCATTCTATCTAATATATTTGCCAAAATACGGTTCCGTAGTGGTGTAAGTTGTGGCTGTCAAACCAAAGCTCACAACCTATATGAACTGTATTGCAGAAGAATCGGCCAATTGTCAGGAGAAGAAAACGTTTGACGCTTATATTGATGTATTTAATTTAATTTCTCAAAGATAGTATACCCTCATACTTATCATTTGCTAAACACCTTGCGCCCGCCTCGGTAGCGTGGTGGTAGCATGTCTGTCTCACGTTCGAGAGATCCCAAGTTCGAATCTCGGTCAGGGTGAGTTACCTGGATAAGGTTTTCTCCGGGGTTTTCCCTTATCCTGAACGATGAATTTCGGGTAACTCTAAAGCTCTATGGACCCCGGGCTCATTTTAGCATCAATTCACCCATTCCATTCATCGTCCGATATGACAACGTTGGAGGACGTAAATCACAAACAAAAAAACCTGCATACATCACGTATGAAGAACGTTGACTAAGTCTATTACCAATTTCAACACTAAAACATATTACAAAATAGATAACTGAAGCTGCCATTAACATGCTTCATTTTTCTTCACACAGCGATTGTCTATTGTCTTTCCTTGCTTACCTTGGGGCAATATCTGGAGTCTAAAAAGCCTCCATCATCAACAAGACGGGTGGAAGTGGATATACCACTTACGCGCGTCAACCCCACAGGGAAGACTACCGAAAAGCTCAGTGGGGCCGCCTAGTGATCTAGCACACCTACTAGCTCTGCAGGCTAGTACTCGGGATTTCTTAGGAAATCCTGTACCCGATCTCCCGCAGGGTCAGGAACACACTGCCCCTTCGAGTCCAACCCAATCCGAACAACTCCCATTCGGGAGGGGCTCGAATATTCGGTCCCAGGTTCTCGTAACGTCAGAGGTACCATGAGTGCTAACAGTCCTCAGTGCCCGCATCACTAAATGCAGTTAGTGCTTAGGGACGGATCCTTAAAACTTCACAGCAACCATCAAATTAGACGCCACGAGTGACGTACAATGCGTGGTATAAAATGAAGGCTAGTTCACTTTCTTGGTTAGAACCGCACGCAAGCTACCACAACAGAATACTGCGCAGTACAAAAGTAGGGAAATATGTTTCCAATTAAATATAAAAGAACACATTGATAAGTAAAATGAACTCTAAAGATAGTCTGGTAAGGTAAGAATGTCGATGAAGTATCAAAGAATACTCTCTGAGGAAAGGCAAACTAGTAACGCAAATAAGACTTCAGATATACCCCTGGAATATCCGAAGTTTGTAAAACATAAATAGGAAAGCGCCATGTGAAAAGTCGATTAAATATCATTGTACTAATCCTAAACGAAACGCTCATTTTTAAGAGGTTTCCCTTTTATGAACCAGTTTTAGTAAAACTGAGACTAAAACTTGAAACAACGCATATTCAGCTTTTAAACTGCATAAGAAAGAAGTCAACTATAGAACATGCCTGATTATAAATCACTGAACCATCAGGGAGGTAAAAATGTATGATGCAAAAACATTCGTGTAGACTTGCAGGTTTGCTAACTGTAATTCGGAAATATCACTCTGCTGGCTTAATGACTATAAATTCACATTTAATTATTTTTAAAAAAAAATATTTTCTATGTGGATTTGTTTAAACTATTTGTGTAAAACATTTATCAGATGACCTGAATGTGTCCATGTTTCTTCTTTTCTTCTAGGGCCCTCACTGGATTAAGAACTTAAATGTTGATGATTGCAATTATCCACCACTCCTGCCTCCAAACCTGCCAGAAGACTACAAAATTGAGGTTAACATGAATCAAAAGGGCATACGTCTACTTAAACTAACTCTATATGCTAAATTAAAGAGAAGAATGCCAATCTTTTGATTGTTCAGTTTGTGTAATATCTGATTGTCTTTCTCACCGAATGTGTAATTCCTATAAACAGTTGTAAAAGATATATAACTTTTGTAATTGTGTTCATATCGTCCTGTTACTATGCTCTATTTTTATCTACAATAATACAACCTATTTCATATTCACTTAAGTTGTTGCTTATGAATCTTTCCTTTAAGTTTTATGTTTTTTCCAGGAGAGCGGAGAGGGCCTCTAACGAGTGGATACTACTTTTGATATGATATATTTATTGTGCATATTCCAAATTTTACAATTTACAACTTTTGGCTACATTTATTTGTCTTTATCTTGTTGCTACCTTGGCTTGCATGACACCGTGGTCTTCAGCTCTGCCAGGTAGCTCTTAGCCTCCATGCCTACTTGATTTCTTAATTAGTCTCTTTCTTCCCCCTCACCTTCCTTTCTGATATTCTTGATATTTCTAGCCCATTTTTCTTTTACTCTCTGCAAGAACTCACCAGTACTTCTTACCTTCTTTTCCTCCCTGCCCGTTAACATACTATACTCTTCTCTTCTCTACTTTCTCCCATTTCTCTTCCCAAAACTTTTGTCTCCATATTGCAAACTCCTCGCATTCTGTTACATAATTTTCTATGCTTTCTTTTCCCCCACACAATTCACAAATTCCCTTGTCTCTACCTCTTATACCTCTTAGAAATATTGCTCCTGTTCTCATCCATGCTAGCCCTTCCCTCTCTTGCATATTGCAGTAATCTACATATGCTTCTCCTCCTCAATTTCTTTTTATTTGCTTGTAAACTTGTAATGATTTCATATTTTCTAGACTTGCCCATATTTCCTGTCTTTCTATATCCTCTATTCTGCATTTTACTAATTTACCCACATCGCATGTATTCCTTTCCTCTAATCTCCATATATCTCCCATTCCTATTTTTTCCATAATTCCTACTATCTGTGCCCACCAACTACTTGAGTTCTCTAATCCTTTTTGCTGTCTCATGCATAACTCATAATTTCATAATTTATGTTTACTTTTATTCCCCACTCTTCACAAAATTTCTGGATTTCATTTATTGCCTTCTGAAATCTTACTACCGTTTCAGATCCTACTTAAATTACATTACAATATACCAAGCCAAGTGGCACCGCAGCAACGTCGCATTCGTGAGGACGCACATTCTGATCCACATCAACAGCAATTTGCCTTCCTGCCTCTTTCCAATATTTCCCTTCGTATGTTTCAAGCTAGTGGTGTATGTTGGTATTGAACAATGCTTGCGGGTTGCAAATGTTTTCCTCTATACTGTGCGGGGCTTTGCGTGATCGGTGAACTCAAATGGGAGCGATGTTTGTCAGCATGGACCCATAATATTAGATAATGACGCCCAAATAAACTCTCAGCACTATAACCTTCGTAAAAGTTAAAGGGATATGGACGCGAACCGTACTGCAGATTCCAGCGAATCTTATGCTTGCGCCTCCTACCAACGCTGCCGAACGTGGTACACATATCTCACGCGCCTCAACATTACACTAAGAACTTTACACGGACAACAATGAAAATGTTTCTGACTGTATTAAAATATGACCATAAAAATGATAGATTAGCTCTTGTTTTGAAGAAAAAGTGGCATTCCATTTTTAGAGTGAAGATTTTAAATATGGGAAATTTTTGGGGGAGTTGGCACACCTGTCAAATAACAAAACACAGTCAGAGAGAAATTTTGGAAATTAAGTGATGCAAAAGTTAAGGAAGGAATTTTTCTCAGAAAACAAATAATAGAACTTGTAAAGGATCCTGCATTTCACCAAATTTTGGAGGGCAAAGAAAAGGAAGCTTGGGAACACTTCAAAGGTGTTGTTCATTTATTTTTAGGCAACAAAAGAGATAACAACCACAAGCATTTGGTGACAGCGCTCCTGCAAAAATACCGTAACCTTGGATGCAATATGTCCCTTAAGATCCATTTTCTCCACTCCCTCCTAGACTTTTTCCCTCCTAGTTGTGGAGCTGTTAGTGATGAACATGGGGAGAGATTCCATCAGGACATTTCTGTTATGGAACAAAGATATCAGGGCCGGGAATGAAGTAATGCTTGCGGATTACTATTGGTCTTTGTATAGGAATTCTGCGGAACTCCATCACAAGAGGCAAGCTAAAGCACTACGAAGTCAATAGGCCACAACATGGCTCTCTTCAGACACGACTATCTGCGAAGTATTTTTCCAACCATTTAGACTCTTAGCATGTAAATACCGGTTTAAAAAATCAAATTCACTTTCAGTGTTATTATTTATGTAATTAAAATGTATCATTTTCTCTTAATCCTTTAATATCTAATACTTTTGCCTTGTGTACATCATAGAAACTAGAGCTAATAAAAATTTTTCATTGTCATATTTGTTTTTCTCAACCCAAAATTAGTAGGAATTGCCTCATGTAGTGCTCGAAACATTCAAAAATTATTTGTTTGTTTTCACTGTTACCTTTGTTAATTACGCTCGGATAAATGTTTTAAAGCGATATATGCCAATCTTATAACAAGAAAGAATTTTATTTTCTGATCATGACCGTACAAAAATCCTGTTTCTGCGATACTTAGAACACTAGTAATGCACGTTTTATCTTCACATATTTATAGTTAAATATACAGATAAATAATTGAAAATGACAGATGTCAATCTTATAATAAGAAAAAAAAAAGATAGTATCTGATCATAACCGTAAAGAATCCTGTTTCTGCGATACCTAGAACGATGTACGTTCTATAATCACGTGGTTATGGTTACCCAACATTCATCCATTGAACACAGATAAGCCTGAAAAGCAACACCATTCTTTCCTCACGATATCTCAAGCATAAATAAATAATGCACCGTCTATGAAAACAGAAGTCACGCAGTTTGAAGCAGAGCTAATTCTGGGCAACAAAAAATAATTTTTTAATGTTTCGAGGACTTCATGAGGCAATTCCTACTAATTTAGCTCTAGTTTATATGACAAACACAATGTGTAACTATTACATATTAACGGATTGAGAGAAAAGGGTACATTTTAATTACATACATGCTAACAACAATGAAAGTGCAGTTGATTATTTTAACTGGTAATTACATGCTAAGACTTCTAAATTTCTGGAAAGATACTTCACAGATAGTCTTGTCTGAAGAGAATCATGTGGTGGCCTATTGACTTCGTCGTCTTTTAGCTTGTCTCTTGTGATGGAGTTCCGCAGAATCCCTATAGAAAGACCAACAGTAACACGCAAGCATTATTTCATTCCAACGGCCCTGATGTCTTTGTTCCATAACAGAAATGTCCTGATGGAATCTCTCCCCATGTTCATCACTAACAGCTCCACAACTAGAAGGGAAAAAGTCTAGGTGGCAGTGGAGAAAATGGTTCTTAAGGGACATATTGCATCCAAGGTTACGGTATCTTTTCAGGAGCACTGCCATCACATGCTTGTAGTTGTCATCTCTTTTGTTGTCTAAAAATCCATGAACAACACCCTTGAAGGCTTCCCAAGTTTCCTTTTCTTTCCCCTACAAAACTTGGTCAAATGCAGGATCCTTTACAAGTTCTCTTATTTGTGGTACGACTAAAATGCCTCCCTGAAGGGCATTTGTGTTCTTCTGTTTGACAGGTGTGCCAACTCCCAAAAAATTCCCCCAAATTTAAAATCACTCTAAAATATGAAATGTCACCTTATCTTCGAAACAAGAGTTAGTCTGTAATTTTTATGACAATCTTTGAATTCAGCAGATGGAAATATATGTAAATTCACTATTTTTTAATTCCGAAACATTTTCATTGTTGTCTAGTGTGAACTTGAGCTGAAATATTGTTTTTCCTTTATTTTTTTTAAATTTTATTTTCTATATTTGCTTATTCATCAATTTGAACGATGTAATATGCGTTCCAACATATATATAATGTAGGGAGTATTGGCATTCTTTGGATAGAAATGAGGGCGTCTAGGGGTAACGGAAGATTCTGTGGTATCTTGGGTGTCTCAAAACAATTAGTAATTTATTTTCCACTTCAATTACCAATGTGAGGAGGCTCACACCGGGTGATGTACGTCTCCATGGAACCACTCAGGCCAGAACTGATTAACTTCCAACGTTCCCTTCTCATGAAATCAAACCATTCTCTCTGTAATGCCACATTTCCAGGATTCCTCTGAATTATCCAGTGCAATGTTCCCATTATCAACCAGAACGCACATCTTTGGAGTGACATGTTTTCCAAACTGAGTTCCAGCCGCTGGAGTCTCCGAAGAGTCTCAAGCTGTTGTCGGGAAGCAAGCCAGGTGAAAAAACGATGAGAAATCGACGTTTCGGGATTGTGCATCTCTCCCATCATCAAGATATTTATTAAATGTTATAACCACAAAGGAATCACTGGATATAACCCAAATATAAACAAAGACAAAACACTGTCAAAATTTGTATTACTGAACAAAAGAGCGCTTTCAGTAAATTAAATGCCAGGTCAGGAGATGGTGTTGGTGTAGAAAATTAATTGGTTCAAAGAAGCGTAACTACTTAACTTGATTATCAAACTGTATAGATCTTTGCTTCTTAAGTCGACGGATTTACATTTTAAGGCCGGTTTCCAAGAGGAGTAGAACTGATACCCAGCATCACGATTAAGCGTGTTCCCCTCGGAGGAAATCGCCAAAGCCTCCTTAATTCTCCGCTCCCAGTTACTGTTGCATTTTGCCAAGATGGTCGTCTCCCGAAAATTGGCTCTATGGTCGTTATCAAAACAATGCTCTGCCGGTCCAGACTTCTCAGGTTGCATTAAATGAATGCTCCGTTCATGTTCGTTTATTCTGGTAGCGATGGTCCTTCCGGTTTGTCTTATATATGGTGTCCCACATTCACAGGGAATGCGGTACACTCCCGGAACTTGGAGTTCTATTTCCCCAATAGAAGTGCACCACACTCATCCTTCGTCAACATTTTCGTCCCTAGAAAGAGCGGATTAATGGGAAAATAGAAATAAAAAGGAGGGAAGGAAAGTCGCGGAAGTAAGAGTAACCAAACTAGCATTCCCTTAGTGATAAAAATATCCGTGAAGAGACATTTGGTCAAATTGCACGGTCACAGATAATTGAACCTGGAACTTCCCGAATGCGACTTCTAAGTGCAACCTCCTTGTCACCCGTCCGGTAACAAACATATACGGTGCCGACGCTCTACAGCGTCTACGTGGCTGAACTTCCCACTGAACAGCACGTCAACATAGCGCAATATGCTGACGACGTGCTGCTATTTTAAACAAACAGACATCCACGCAGAACCTTCAACCCCATTCAACGCTATTTAATCCTCATCCAGGATTTGTGCACGCTTTGGCGATTGTCCATTAACACGGAGAAAAGCCAAGCGATACTGTTCACCAAGCGCCGCTTTCCCGCAAACTTCCCCACATTCACCTACTTCGGGCAAGGGATCAGGTGGGAGAATTCAATCAAATACTTGGGAGTCAAGCTGGACAAGGGCCTAACTTTTCGGGAACACATGCAGGAGCAAGCTCATCGGTCGTGTGGTGCCGTGGCTTCACTATACCCTGTGCTTAGGTCTGCGATGTCTGTTTCCCTAAAGTTGCGCCTCTTTATGGCTCTCGTCCTCCCTGTCATGCTCTATGCGTGCGAAGTCTGGGGTATGGCCGCAGGCTCAAACCTGGTACTGCTCCAACGTGCACAGAATAAATGTCTTCGGATTATTTATTCTGTTTGCACAAGGTTCCCCGTGAGACTACTTCAAGAGGCTTCATCCCTCCGCTATGTGGAGGATGAAATTAGGCGCCGGACCACCAAATTCTTCGAGAGTTTGCCTCAACATCAGAGCGCCCTAGTCAGATCCCTTGGGGACCATGTACCTCGTGAGCGTCGCTTAAAGCGATACCGGTTACCCCGCATGTCTTGCTGTCACTATCGGTAACCACATGATCCCCATTCCAGCCTAAACTAAATTACAGCTATCCAAAATTTATTCTGGAAAACTCAAAATTATACTTATCTTCTTCCAAGTTTATTAACTAATCCACCAGCGGTGCACGCTGTCTGTAGCACCCAGTTCATCATTCCCCGAGGAGCAACAACCTACCTCCCCTCTCTACACCCACTTAATTTACACCCGTCATCCTGCAACATCCACATCCCGCCACTACGTGGTAAAGCTCTTCCCAGAGCAGGTACACGATTTGACCATCCTTCGGGCTGTTCCAAACAGCGTGCCAGCCTGGAATTGAATTGAATATACGGTGCCACGACTTTAAAGGCACCTGTCGCAGACCGCGCCGCTTCCCTTCCAACAATTTCTCCCCGTGCGGAGAGTCGTGTGCATCGAAACAAACAGGATGAACACAAAGTCGAAGGGCACACATACAAAGACAGAGACTGCAAAATTCATTCCCACGGCCGGAACTTCAACCATGGATCTCCAGCCCCCGTCCGCCCGCTCTCAATCCCTGATCAACCACGGCAAACGTGCCGTCATGGCATAAAATTGTAAGAATTTAATTATATTAAGAATTTGAGGTCATGACGGCACATTGGCCATGGTGGTTCAGGGTATGAGAGCCGCGGGCGGGAGCCGAGATATCCGTGGTTCATGTCCGTATGTGCTGTTTTTGTTTAGGCCCCGAGAGTTGAAAAATATTTAAATATGTGTGGAAAGATAGAGTCAGTCTGAAAAATTCAATGGCATAGCCGGGATTTGAACCACGGATCTTCTGGTTGCCGTCCAGCCGCTCTAACCCTTGAGCGGCTGGACGGAAACCAGAAGATCCGTGGTTCCAATCCCGGCTATGACATTAAATTTTTCAGTCTGTCTATCTTTCCATACTTTAGCCTACACACGGCCAGTGTGAAAGAACAATGAATTTCCGTTTAGATATGTGGTTTGAGAATCGATATGGAAAAATGGTTAATTCAGTGGGTCATGAGACGATGCAATATGTATACAAGATGATGTAATGTTTTATTATTGGTAGTTGCAAAGATGATATTACGTAATGTGTTGAAGTAGACCAGTGAAAATAAGTTTATTTTGTAGTTATAGAAACGAGAGGTAAAAATCAATAGTTGGATAAGAAATAATAGCGTCTTTTGCATCGTAATCTCAAAGTGAGTAGACGGGCGTGGAAGTGCTAGCCTTTTCAAAAGGCTGATTGCAAACCAGAGAAGTTAAGTTGTGTTTTAATTATTTATCAACAGGATAAAATTATTGTTTTAAATTGTGTAATTGTATTGATTTAAAGTATAAATCATGTTGAAATTGAGTTTCGGATTTAACTTAAACAGAATTTTTTCAACCCTTTTATTTCCTTCACATTAAGTTCCCATACTTAAAATATCCTATACCACGACCAAGATAAGATCTCATGCGAACTGCAGCTACGATAAGAAGAAAGGTTTACTGCAACAACACATCGCTGGCGGAGAATATCGAGAAACGGCCGCTACAAATAACGTCTCAACGTGGTGCAGAGTCGGATCATTGCTTCATCACCTTCGCGCTACTGATACATATGGTCACCGCAACTCGGGGCTTCTAGAACAGCATCCCACTACAATCACATTATGGAATCCTGCTAATAGTTCGAGCCATGGCATTGAATTTTTCAGTCTGACTCTTATCTATTCAAATCTTAGCCTACACACGGCTATTGTGGAAACAATTGTTACATTTTAAACAAGTAACCTAATGGTGGTAACTTTAAAGCCTGAAAGTCGCGTATATAATTGTATATGAGAGAACTTACTGGTTTATTGGAACACATACGAGTCAGTTGTAGATCCATGGTTCATGTCCCGGACGTGGCATCGAATTTTTCAGTCTGACTCTATTCAGGTTTAATGAAGGTTTATTTTTTTAACTCCTTTTTCTGTGATAATTTGGACCAGGACTGGATCTACACACGACTTAATGCCACTAAAGCACGTTAGTTAATACCACACATGATCTCGTGTTAATCGTTGGCAACACGAGGCGATCCCACAATTGCATAGTGGGAGGGCACGGAACTACGCTACGAAAAACCGCTCTCGCAAATATTTACGTTGCCAATAGCTACCACTGATGTACTTTTCATACATGCATGGTCGGCTGATTGTATGTTCTAATTGTGCATTTATAATGATTAGTGATAACGCAAAAGAGGCTAAAGTACGTGGCTTACAATAATGTGACTGTCATGTCACATGTGACAGTCCTAACTCTCGTCCCTGCCACTAGTGTTCTATGCACTGTACAGTGCTGCCAGCTCTGTCACGCATTCACAAGGAGTCCGCGTGTATTTAAAAGAAAAACAGGAGTTCCTATTTGGTCGCAGCCCTGCAAAAATTGGTGTTATAAGTTGAACACATGATTATATCACATTTAATCTCAAACTTTTATGCTGAATGTGAAGTTCAATAATTTGTTCTGTGGGCGCCGGGGTAGCGCGGTGGTTTCGTTCGCGGCTCCCGTTCTAAGGGTCCCGAGTTCGATTCCCGGCTCTGGGGTTGGCGATTTTAAGTTGGCCCTATCCACGCCTTCACCTCTGTCTAGCACACGTGAAGTATCCCTTATGCCCAACGTGGTTCGGAGTCCACGGTAAAAACTGTAGGTCCTCTCACCTCACCGCCATCTTCACTATCACCCTATCATCGGAGGTAATGGACACCGCCCTCTGGGTGCCTCCACCTGAGAAATGGGTCCGGTCATCACTTGGTGGGGTGAGGTTACCCCGAAGGCCAAGGTTGCCCTGTGGGGAGTGTTAGTAACTAACTAACTATAATTTGTTCTGTATGCTTCATAGAAACTACTTGTGTACACAAGTTTTATAGCAGATGTAATTTTATAGGAAAATTGGAAGAACACGTGTTTGAGACTTTATTTCCTATACTGTCCAGATAATGTAAATTTTTACATTTAAATCATTGTACTCCAATTCTTACAACAAAACTTGCCAATACTTGTTTTATCATTCACTGATTTTTTATCTGTATACAGCAAAAGTCATTAGCAACAGTATGAGTTCACTTAACGCTTTCACTATCATTTTACTTTGCGTTTGGACTTGAAGCATTGAAACAGGAACTTTTGGTTCTGTAGATTAATTATTCAATTAAATGGGTTTAATAATTTTGTACACTTATACTTGAGAACTGTAAAATGTATATTTGGCTATGTTTGTAAAACTGAAAATGTGTATTTCTATTTAAAATGTTGTGTGGTGGACCAGGCAGATATGTGTAAGAAAGGTATTTCACTCGGACTAGAGCCAACAAAGAGCGTAGATGAGGGCGAAAACATGGTAAAGTCTGTTTTTTTAACGTGTGTGCAGTTCCCACTCAAAGGGACCTCAAAGGACCTGACCTTTCCGCCCACTAATGACCGTCATAAATCTAACTCCACTCTTCAGAAATGGAACACTGACGTTGGGGACCAATAGCAACCCCGATTTCTGAAAATGACAGTTGCATGTCTACTCCGCGTGGAGTCTCAGTTGCCAAAGTTCCAACTTCCAGTTGTTCTGTTTCATTAGGTGCAAGACGGTGATGTTAAAATGGTGCAACCTTGTAGAGTGGACCGTCAGGAGGAGGGTCCATGTTGTAAAACGATTATGAGGGTTCCTCAAAGAAAACGGCCGCCATGCACTTGCGTTGAGTAGACAGATTTTATGTCAGCTATTGAGATGCACCTTCAAGACAGGTCAGTACACTGCTAGCTCTTACTCGTGAGGCCGTGTTTCTGTATATAAGGAGTTAGTTGGACCATTCGGCCCCATTCCATCCCAGGCCATTCCAGTGTATTATGTGTTTCAAATGGGAAGGGTTCTGGAGTCAGCTAATCAGATGCCGTATCACACTCAGCGTTGCCAGCTTGTTACCCCACTCCTTTTATATTTCCCTCTCTCTCGCACACTCATACAACATGCAGGTCTGCTTGGCGCTAGATGTAAGGGTAAGCGAATTATATTTTACAAACTTTTACAATGATGCAGTTGCCAAAATAAATATTGTAAAAAGCGTTTTCACAAATGATGTATATTTTAAATATTATAACTATAATTATAGTTTATGAATTAATTGTTTTTGTAATCCAAATGGGGGACACACTTGTTTTACCTATACCACACGCTTCAGCATTTTTGAAATCGATCTGATTTCTATATTCCTCATTGCCCAATTTTTTGAAGAACGTGTACACCTTAAAAACAATACTTCGAGCCTGACTTCGCAATAATTGCCTTTTTTATTGGCCACTAAATTCACCGCAAGAAGCCATTGCACTATTTAAATCTTACTCTACTTTTGTGTAAAGAACAACTGAACGATATTGATCTGAAACTCTCCAGAGTAAACAAACACTTCTTATCCATCATTCATACATAACATATGCATACAGCATTCCACAGGCTAATAGAAGGGAAGTGTTTGCTCTTTCTCGAATTTAACACCTTGACTTATTCACAGTAATTCTTTTATCACGTCAAGCAGTAGTTTAAATTTCAGTTTTGAGTAATGAAAAGTATATGTACATACACACCAACCACTTTGAACTGAGATTACGAACCATTCAGAAACAAAGATATAGTGTGACCAGACACGTTCTGCCAGGGCAGCAGGAAATTTATTGTTTCCTCTCGCTGGAATTGGCTTATTCAAAGTAATTCTTTTATCACGTCATGTCAAACATTTACGTTTCAGTTCTGAGTAATTGCATATATACGTACACGCATACATGCCAACCAATAATGACATTCATACAGTACTTACGTCGCTATTTATTATTATAATACATGTAATAGTGTTTTATTTATTTGTATTAAAAACTATTTGAGCAAAAAAATTCTGTTTTCATGGTTATGTTAGATATATTACTCGCTAACTTCCACATGCATCAGTTTTGGCGAAATCTGAATTTTTATCTTAGCGCGAATAGTATTTCATACAGATTGATTAGGTTGGTGCTCCTCAGGCACCACTTAGCGGGAATGCAATACGACAACACCGCAGGACTCCCATTGGTTGCTCACCTAGTAGCGCTCAAAGACAAACGCCTTCCCATTTGAAACACATAATACTGTGTTAATTTCGTCTGGCGTGTCCAACGGATGCCTTAATTCTTTCACCATGTACCGCATCAGTTTAATTTCGACAATATCAGTTTTATTATAGCCTGTTACTGACGTTTGAGAGCACAAATATATGAATTTGCCCGGGTTGTACATCCAGAGTTAAAAAAATACGATAAAAATACATGATTTTAGAAAGTATCCTGTTTTCTGTTATTGTTTCGACCCTACCACCTGAGAAAGCAAAGAGTCCATGTAGGAGACGCAGTTTACAGCAGCCGGAGGCAAGGGCCAGGCAGACAGCTGACCAGCGAAGGCGGAGACCGAAGAGGAAGGAGTCCCAACTTCGAGTCCAGGTACAGATGTATTTTTATATCTTGAGAGATGGAGACGGATGCGCAGTGGTATTTGGACGAGTTCACTTCAGAACGGTTGCAACTGGATGGGAGGTCAGGTCAATCGCGTATCAGTTGCGAGCAAGTAAACAAGTGCGGAGCTGCTCCGTAATACTAAAGTTTCTTTCAAAACGTGCGTGTCTGCTGGTTCCAAGAAAAATGGGGCTTTCTAGCAGCACATTAGGAAATAAGGTGCTAAATTTAATAACACGAGAAGTAATAGCCAATGTCTATAGATGTATAAAAAGGGAACAATGGTCTGACCGCAACATGAAGATGGCGGCACTAGAAAATTAAAGCTAGTGAATTTTATCTTTTGACAGTTACTTATCAACGTTTCATCCATTTTGGACGCTCAGTTGCTATGTAACAGTCGTTTGAGTGAGTTGATGTGAGTGCTCTTATGAAAATGGACAAAATAGAGTATCGAGCTGTCATTAAATATTTGTTTTTAAAAGGGAATACGCCTATGCAAATCAAAGATAAGTTGGATTCTGTGTATGGGGAACCAGCACCATCATTTGCCACAGTGAAATTTTGGGAATACGCCTATGCAAATCAAAGATGAGTTGGATTCTGTGTATGGGGAATCAGCACCATCATTTGCCACAGTGAAATTTTGGGTAGCTGAATTTAAATGTGGCCGTAAGAGCTTGGGAGACGATGAACGTTTGGGACGTCCAAAAACTGCAATTACCGACGAAAACATCACCGAAGACACCATATGGTGCTAGACGACCGCCGAATTAAAGGAGAGGGATAGCAGAGGCTATGAACATGTCAAGAGAACGTGTTTTTCACATACTAAATCAATATTTAGACATGAGAAAGCTGTCGGCGCGTTGGGTGCCGCGTTTGCTCACGTTAGACTAAGAACGTATTCGAATGAACATTTCCAACGAAATGTTGGCATAGTTTATGCGCAATAAATTCGAGTTTTGGCGCCAATTAAATACTGTAGATGAAACTTGGTTACACCATTATCCGTCCGAAACAAAAATATTGTCCAAACAGTGGCCTGCAAAGGGGATAACGGCTCCAAAAAAGGCAAAAGCTGTTTTTTCGGCTGGGAAAGTGATGGCGATTGGTTTTTTTTTGGGGGGGGGGATAGTCATGGAGTTATTTTAATCGATTATCTTCAAAAAGGAGAAACCATTACAGGACCACACTACGCCTCATTACTTGACAAGCTGTAGGCAGAATTTGCGGAACAACAGCCACATTTGCAGGAAAAGAAAACCCTGTTTCACCAAGACAACGCGTCGTCTCACACCTCAGCTGTTGCAATGGCGAAAAGCCACGAATTACGGTTTCAACTGCTTCAGCATCCGCCTTACTCACCAGATCTAGCCCCTAGCAACTTCTTTTTGTTCCCTTATCTGAAAATTGCGCTCGGAGGACAGAGATTTTCATCAAATGAAGAGGCAATCACCTTCGTGAACAATTATTTTGCAGAGAAAAACGCCGACTACTATTTGGACGGGTTACAGAAATGGGAGCGTCGCTGGGAGAAGTGTGTAGGATTACAAGCAGACTATGTTGAGAAATAAAAACAAATTTCTGTAAAACAAAATTTTATCGTTATTAGGTTCGAAACTTTTCAGACTACCCTCGTACCATATTTAGCTGAATCAGTAGATGGTATGTAACATTTGTATGACCCTAAAGTGTTGAATTTTTTCACCAGTTGCTTAAGTATACATGGTCCCAATTTTTGAGGCCTTGTGCTAGGTTTTAATCAGTATCCAAACGTAATATACGCTGAACCACCATGTAGGTCATTCGTGTTTAGTATCTCAGACCCTATATGAGATTATCTGTATGTGTGGCGCTTGCCGAAGTCGTTTAATATTTATTTGGTGACCATCAAAAGCAGCGAAATCTCTTAAACTTATTTTTCGAAACGCTTAGAGTAGAACCTTTGTGAACTTACTGGTCATGATGTCAGAGGACTCAGTCCTAGTAGTTCTGTGCATACTATCTTTTGTCACTTCATGCCTTAGCGAGTAGCTTCTACCCTAGCTACACAGGACTTGGGTTCAAACAACTAAGTTTAAACAACTGAGGTCTTTATTCACATTATTATATATGTACTTGACTTGTTACTATTTAGTTACTTTTAAAACAGTTAAGAAGTTTTAGAGTGTTGTAATACAACATACTACGACGACTTACATGTCCAATAATAACCAACACTAGAGACGACATCTCAGTGAGGAAGACAGGGCAAACGACTTACACAAGAATATTTCCTTTCACATTTACTTTCAGACTTGCACTCATTTACCAGTTAATAATATTATTTGGTTTTATATAGTTTGAAGTGAAATTCATGCCGGAATTCTGGTCTCGAGTGCGGAAGATCGTATAAGGTTTGAATGCAGTCTTTATACGTGAAGGCCTCCGTCCAAAGTTATTCGGCATATACCAGGGATGTTCAATAAAGAAAGATCACAATTTGTTTTTGACACGTACCTTTACTCATCCTCATAACTTTGATGGCCCTTCTCAAAATGTCTCCCCTGAATGCGATGCACTTGTCCGAGCGTTTCTGCCAGTCTTCAAAACATGCTGGGAACCATTTTTCAGAGATCCTTCAAAATCGCCACCGCAGCCTTCACCACTGCTTCTGATTATAGATAATGCCTCCCACGAAGGCGTTTCTTCAAGTTAGAGAATAGAAAAAAGTCACATGGGGCTAAATCCGGACTATAGGGAAGGTGAGGGATACACTTCACGTTGATTTTTGCAAGATATTCAGCAACAACATTGGCAATATGTGGTGGCTCATTATAGTGGTGAATCATCCAGTCTGCTTCCCGGAAATGTGGTCTTTTGCGCCTGAGGACTTGCATTGTTTTCAGGACATCTCTGTAGTACTGTCCAGTTACTGATGTCAGTGCAGGTACAACATGCTGGTAAACCATTCCATGAATATCAAAGAATGAGATGACTATAACTTTCCCAGCAGAAGCAACCACTTTTGCTTTTTGGGGTTGGTGATGAAGGAGATTTCCACACTGAGCTTTGCTGTTTGCTCTCAGGATCAAAATGATGTAGCCAAGTTTCAAGTTTCATCAGCAGTTATTATGTTTGAAAGAAACTCCGGATCTTCCTCTAACATCAACTTTAACTGTATGCAGAGCTGCATGCGAATGTCCTTTTGTTCGGGAATCAACAGTCTTGGAACCCATCGCGCAGAAACACGTCCCATGTGTAACGTTTCTGTCACCAACGTGTGGGTGGCACCCAATGAAATTTTCAGTATTTCAGAAAGTGGGCTTGAGGTAATTCCTCGATCCTCTCTCACAATGGCAGCAGCAGTGTTGATGCTTTCTTCCGTAAGAGCAGTAACCGGAGCACCGGGTCCAGCTTCCTTTGAAATTGATTGTCTACCCTCTTTAAACATTTTAAACCACCTTCAAGCTGTCCTATAGAGAAGAACAGACTCTCCATAGGCCTCCTGTAGCATTGTATAAGCATCAACTGAAGATTTGTTGAGACGAAAGCCGCATATTGCTCCTCCCGTGTTACCTCCATTGCAATGGTAGGCGACACTGAACATGTCTGAACTTAGCTGGTTGTCACAGGCGGGAACCAGGAGTACCAACAATGAAACTACTATGGCGTATTTGTTTCACATTAAGCTAACAGAATACAATACGTTTGAATTTTATTGCGAAAAATTAAGACCGTAAAAAATTATGATCATTCTTTATTGAACAGCCCTCGTACAAAAGACGCTTCATTATTTCAGTTGTAATTTTAGTGCATCACTATACTGCGACTATAAACAAGGTTGAAATAAGAAAAGACGGTTGTTCGTGAATTGCAGCGAGTAATAATAAGAAAGACTTCTTCAAATCGTGTAGGAGAATAAGAAAATTTCACCACAACGTGGTACATTATCATAGCATCTTCAACATCGCACCATCCCCCCAGAACCCAAAACTCCTGTTTCAACATAATTTCCACAAGGCGGGACGAGTGCAGCTGAGGATAAACCCGTCCCACGTCTTCGCTCCTAAAATCACGCTTCAACTTTGCATAATGAGGTTTCATGATTAGCGGCCGTATATCTCTGAATAGCGAAGTAATTTCCCTCGACATTAATTGTTTCTGTTAGTTTTATTCTGTAGTTGCATTCATACCTCGGGAAATTAAGAGAGATGTTTATCATACGACAACGTTTTTGAATTGTCAGATCTGTTTGATTTGATGCACTATAATATAATGCTGAAAATTATATTTTATTCTTTTCATCAGACGTTATTTTAATGCATTACATAAACCACAAATCGAGTAGGAACCTTTCGTGCTGGCCCGCTATAATAAAAAACAGTTTTTTTTTGTTACTATGTAGACTGTGGGTATTAAATCCTGTGTGAGATAAAATGGAAGGTCAGTCCACGCAGAACTGAGATGCTGATAGATTATGTTTATAATGTCTGCAGCTAAAATATTATTTTTGGGACTATGTCTCTTCTGGATTAATTATTCCGCTGCTCAAAAGGTGAGTGCCATAATGAAAAGTTATTAAAAATGTCCCCAGATCGTGTAGAAATGTTTGTAATAACGTCTCAGTATATTTTAAGGAAATAGAGGATAATTACCATAAAATACATTTTTAGTAATTCTACGTTTTATAAAGAAAAATAATTTAATTGTACTAACAAATAAAATATTTTGAACAGATATATTAGGACTTTCCCTCAGACTGTTTGTATCATAATTCCAAGAATTCATGAGCCAATATCATAAAATCTCAGACTAGTATGTAACTAGTTTTAAGTTAAGCTCAAGTACGAGGACTGCTCAATAAAGAATGATGAAAAAAAATTACGGTCATATTTATTCACACTAAAATTCAATCTTATTATATTCTGTTAGCTTAATATAAAACAAACACACCGTATTAGTTCCATTGTTAGTACTCCTGGTTCCCGGCTGTAAGAACCAGGCAAGTTCAGACATGTTCAGTATCGCTTACCGCTGCAATGGAGGTTACACGCGAGGAACAATATGCGGCTTTGAAATTCTGCTTTCGTCTCAAAAATATTCAGTTGAGGCCTATACAATATTACAGGAGGCCTATGGAGAGTCTGTTCTTTCCTACAGCACAGCTCGAAGGTGGTTTAAAATGTTTAAAGAGGGGAGACAATCAATTTCAAAGGAAGGTGAACCCGGTGCTCCATTACTGCTGATGTCGTGCCTGCCTCGGTGCATGACTGCCTCACGTTCAAGAGGTCCCGAGTTCGAATCTCGTTCAGGGTGACTTACCTGGATAAGTTTTTTCAGGGGTTTTCCCTTATCCTTCAAGACGAATATCGGGTAAATTTAAGCCCCATGTACCCTGGACTCATTTGAGCTTCATTTAACCCAATTCATTCACCGTCCGATATGACTTAACGTTGGAGAACGTAAATTACACACAAAAAACTGCTGCTGCCGTAGTGAGAAAGAATAAACGAATTACCTTAAGATCTCTTTCTGAAATTCTGAACAGTTCATTAGGTGCCACATTTCCGTGAAGGAGGCTGGATGCTACACCACGATAATGCGCGGCCGCATATTGCCAATGTTGCTGCTGAATATTTTGCAGAAATCAACGTGAAGTGCATCCTTCAACCTCCGTATAGTCCGGGTTTAGCCCCAAGTGACGTTTTTTATTCCCTAACTTGAAGAAACGCCTTCGTGGGAGGCATTATCCATCATCAGAAGCAGTAGTGAAGGCTGCGGAGGCGATTCTGAAGGATCTCTCAGCATGTCTTTGAAGACTGGCAGAAACTTTAGGACAGATGCATCGCATTCAGTGGAGACTGATTTAAGAAGGACCATCAAAATTATGAGGATTAGTAAAGGTACTTAGTCAAAAAAGCTGTGATCATTCTTTATTGATCAGGCCTCGTACATCTATAACAGTAAACAAAGGTAAGGAATCAAATAGCCTCCAAAGAATGTTAATAACGAAACAGTTGCTGCCCTTGAATCCTGTTGCTCCTTCATTTGAAACAGGGAGGGCTTGTGTTCTTCCGTCCGCAGTGCTATCGAAGCCGCCGCGCTTCCACGGTCTCTTCCTGACCCCTTCCTGACCATAACACTTAAAGGTTCCATATAAATGAAACAAAACAATTAGCAAGCAAACAGAATCCTCTTCGTTGAATGGATATGTCAAGCTGTCTGCAGCATGAGCCTTGCCACGAATAACATGCCACAACACACAACGTTCCTCTGCTGGAGAGTCATTGTCCCCTATTTAACATAAGCGTGCCCCGTAACTCTAAACGGTCACGTGACCTTATCACCTCTCTTTGGCTGCTATTGCACTATATACTGTTGTGCGGTACAAATTAGTTCGTTATTTAACATGGTGATGTATCTTTATATGTTGGAAGAGAGCTATTAAATTTATATCTTCATAAATGTTTGAATTAAATATATTACGCAACAGAGTTGATTTATATGAAATGCATGTTAGTTCTTAAGCGAAGAAAAGAGGAGGCGCCTGTGATCAGAAGCCCGTCTTTCACATGGCACGACAGCACTTGATTTAGCGGTAGTGATGACATATTTGTTTATATGAATTTTATCACTGACCTTGTTTGGAACTGGATTAGTTATATATCGCCATTCGAAGGTGTGTTGTGCCAGTGCGAGAGCTAAATTATTTTATTGGTCGTTTATTGCGCGCGTACTTATTATATGTATAATGGCAGAGTCTACCGCTAGTTTTTCACTGAAGCATCGCAAGGTAAAACCTTTACAAAGCGGCGAAAAAAGAATTCTGGTGCATATGTTTAATGCACTCACAGAGAAGAATCCGTCTTTATCAGTGAGAGAAGTCGAACAGCTGTGCTCTGAACTTACAGGTGTGAGTATTAGGTCCGTAGGAACACTGCGACATGAAATTGAGACAACAGGAAAACTTACCACTCCAGGGGCGATATTGCGGTGTGGCGAAGACGTTATTTAAGGACAATCAGACTGTACCAGGTTTCAAGTTGCAAAATATACTACCTTGACGAGACTTGAGTGAATGAAGGGCACACGACAAGTATGGTGTGACACGACTTTTAAGACTGAAAGACAAGTATTTTTGCAAGGTATATGTGCTGGTTTTAAAAAAATACCAGTGAAAAAGGCCCAAGGCCTGACATTATAAACTTGTTTCAGTTTCACTGTTCATTCATTCAGTTTCAACTTTCTCAGTTTCATTATAAACTTCATTATTTTTGCATGTCTTCATTTTCTTATTTGTATGATTTTATCTATCTTCCTGGCAATTATTATGACGTTTACTGCAGGTTTAAATGAGGCGGGAAGGCACCGCCTATGGCCTATGGCGCGAAAGCATTAGCCAATTAGGGTGAGGGGAAGGTAGTTGCACGTGGAGTGATACATGTCAGCGGGGCAAGGCTATATGAAACAGAGATTAGAGGGACCGGCAAGTATGGTCTACCGAAAAGGACCAACCCGTCATTTTGAAGTGATGCAGTTTCATTTGTCATTTTAAAATACACTCCTGGAAATTGAAATAAGAACACCGTGAATTCATTGTCCCAGGAAGGGGAAACTCTATTGACACATTCCTTGGGTCAGATACATTACAGGATCACACTGACAGAACCATAGACACATAGACACAGGCAACAGAGCATGCACAATGTCGGCACTAGTACCGTCGATCGTAGAGATGCTGGATGTAGTCCTGTGGAACGGCTTGCCATACCATTTCCAGCTGGCGCCTCAGTTGGACCAGCGTTCGTGCTGGACGTGCAGACCGCGTGAGACGACGTTTCATCCAGTCCCAAACATGCTCAATAGGGGGACAAATCCGGAGATCTTGCTGGCCAGGGTAGTTGACTTACACCTTCTAGATCACGTTGGGTGGCACGGGATACATGCGGAAGTGCATTGCCCCGTTGGAACAGCAAGTTCCCTTGCCGGTCTAGGAATGGTTGAACGATGGGTTCGATAACGGTTTGGGTGTACCGTGCACTATTCAGTGCCCCCTCGACGATCACCAGAGGTGTACGGCCAGTGTAGGAGATCGCTCCCCACACCATGATGCCGGGTGTTGGCCTTGTGTGCCTCGGTCGTATGCAGTCCTGATTGTGGCGCTCACCTGCACGGCGCCAAACACGCATACGACAATCATTGGCACCAAGGCAGAAGCGACTCTCATCGCTGAAGACGACACGTCTCCATTCGTCCCTCCATTCACGCCTGTCGTGACACCACTGGAGGCGGGCTGCACGATGTTGGGGCGTGAGTGGAAGACGGCTTAAAGGTGCGCGGGACCGTAGCCCAGCTTCATGGAGACGGTTGCGAATGGTCCTCGCCGATACCCCAGGAGCAACAGTGTCCCTAATTTTCTGGAAAGTGACGGTGCGGTCCCCTACGGAACTGCGTAGGATCCGACGGTCTTGGCGTGTATCCGTGCGTCGCTGCGGTCCGGTCCCAGGTCGACGGACACGTGCACCTTCCGCCGACTACTGGCGACAATATCGATGTGCTGTGGAGACCTCACGCCCCACGTGTTGAGCAATTCGGCGGTACGTCCATCCGGCCTCCCGCATGCCCACTATACGCCCTCGCTCAAAGTCCGTCAACTGCACATACGGTTCACGTCCACGCTAGCGCGGCATGCTACCAGTGTTAAAGACTGCGATGGAACTCCATATGCCACGGCAAACTGGCTGACACTGGCGGTGGCGGTGTCCAAACGCTGCGCAGCTACCGCCATTCGACGGCCGACGTGGTCGGCCGACCGCAGGTCGACGGACACGTGCACCTTCCGCCGACTACTGGCGACAATATCGATGTGCTGTGGAGACCTCACGCCCCACGTGTTGAGCAATTCGGCGGTACGTCCTTCCGGCCTCCCGCATGCCCACTATACGCCCTCGCTCAAAGTCCGTCAACTGCACATACGGTTCACGTCCACGCTAGCGCGGCATGCTACCAGTGTTAAAGACTGCGATGGAACTCCATATGCCACGGCAAACTGGCTGACACTGACGGTGGCGGTGTCCAAACGCTGCGCAGCTACCGCCATTCGACGGCCAACAACGCGGTTCCTGGTGTGTCCACTGTGCCGTGCGTGTGGTCATTGCTTGTACAGCCCTCTCGCAGTGTCCGGAGCAAGTATGGTGGGTCTGACACACCGGCGTCAATGTGTTCTTATTTCCATTTCCAGGAGTGTAGTAAACAACTTTGAATGCATACCGATTAATTTATTATTATTTATACAGTTTAACAGTACATCATTTTACTTTTTTCTGAAGAATTACATGCTAAACGGAACATTTTAAGCTTAAAAATTAATCCTAATATATACGATAACCAAATGCGAAATGGACAAATTCCCTTAACAAACTCAGGTGTTTCAACATAAAATTTTGAATACCATAGTATATCGTAGGAAAAGCACTTATAAACCTGATTTCGTTCATTCGAAGCCACCTGCAGCATGATAGCACCTAACACATGTGTATTCAGCGTTGCCTAAACATGGTCCACAAACATATTTGCTGCATTTGTTACATAAATGCTTGCTCCTATTCTTCCCTCTGCATCCGCCAATTTCGCAAGTTTTCCAAGTGTTGTTCTGCTGGGGTAGTGTTTGGAAGTGTATTTTGTACACTTGTTGATTTATATGCTGAAGCAGGGGCGGCTGGTGGCACAGAAAATCGGTGGTTCACAAATTTATCCATGCAATTTAATTTTTTAAGGCAACAAACGGTTGTTTAAGCCTACCACTATAGACTGCTGTATACACAAGTTAACGGTAATTCACAGCGTATAACATAACATGCGTATTTCAGAAACACTCTAGAGCATGATACTCTTCTATTTATGCAACTAAAAATGGACTTGATATCTCTACATGGCGGACTTAAAAGGTACATTGCAAGATTTCGTTCTGGATTGTCTTGGAGGTCCCCTTAAATACTGTAGCATTCTCCAGATAGGTTTATCAGAACACAGTCTAGCTCTGCACTGAAGTTTATCAGTCCTCGAAAAATACCTGGATTGCTTGACGTAGCTGAATCATTGTGTCCTCGTAGATCTAACTCAAAGGTTCCACAAAACCTAATGCAGTTAACAATAATGCTTAAAACATACCTATTTTGAGCTACTTTCTGGCTGTGTTCTTCAATTGTTCTCCGATATGCACTGTCCATCTGCTTTGCAAAGTGAGATTTTTTTGGTGGACAACACGACACTGGGGCGTGTTTTCTCCGGGATCTCCGGTTCCCCGCCATCTCATTCCACCGGTGCTCCATCTTCATGTCATGTATCATCACTGTCACCGCCTGCGCTGCCGTATGTAGTAAAAGTGGGCGTTAAACACTACACATTTCATCTGCTTTGCTATATTTACATTGCCAAGCATAGCAAAACTGTGTTTTTCATGTGCAGTTTTCAAGTTACGTGTTTTTAGCGCGATCATGAAGATGCTGCAAAGCATTCACGCCATGTTTTGTCCACGGACCTTTACCGCCAAATAGAACGCAAGGAAAGCAAAACAGGTTATTTTTAATATTACAACCACAGATCAAATTATATTTCTCATATACATTGTTGTTAAAGTTCCTGTTCAAATATCTTGTTTTTGGTTTTGACTACCTATGTGATTTTTATATTTGGCGTGGGACTTCCAAGTCGCTTATTTTCTGTTTTTTCTTCTAAGTTCATTTTTAAAAAGAATGTGCTAATAGACACTTTAAGGAATTCATTAGTTCTCCTTATATAACACAATATACTTGTATTTAAATGAATCACTCTTATTCACTACTCAAAGCACGACACAGCTAACAAAACACGGCACAAAACATGTGGCTATGTCTGGTAGGTAACAGTAATCTGTGGTAATATTTGACCGATGCGAACATTTAATATGAGAATAATAGGTGGCGCTGAGAACAGAAGGAGAAAGCTTGGCATTCACTATTCTCTGGCTGCTAGGTTAACCAACCTTATGCAGCCATAAACCCCGCCCTTCCCCCCTACTTGCCTCGGCACGTCCTTGGTACATCCTGCCCTATACCTCCCCATTGTATACCAGTGGTTTGCAACTGAGAGTGAACTACTTGGCACCTGCAAACAATACAGCGTGCTGAGGGCCACTGCACTAGACAAGGTCGAACTGAACGCCAAATGGAACATACCCTTGCATTAAAGGGAGACCCAGCATTTTGGTTGTAGCGCAAACATGCTACCCCATTGAGAAGCCGCCCCTGTGCTTAAGGTAACTCTTCTGCTAAGTTGCATATGAACTGACGTCTGCTTTTTCACCTGTTACTTCCTTATAGACTACCCATGGATTAATAGCTGCCAAGGACAACACATTGAAAAAACATACATAGGCTACCTTCTGCATTCATAATGTCGCGAACCTGATCAGGATAAGGCGGCTTGCGCACACAAAGGAACTGATAGGCGGCTAGCGTTCACAAAGCGCCGATAAACAAGAGACGGATGGTTTATAACAGAGGTGTAAGACTTGCCAGCCCAGCTAGGGTTTCACTTTTTTACGTCATTAGATGCCTTGACTAGTGATGAGTCAGTTGTGTAACACGAGTGTTGTGTTGAGAGCTGATCAGAACGTTGTTATTGGAAGATTGTGTTGTATTGGTGATGTAATGTTGTTACGTGAAAATTGAACATTGTATTCCTACGCAAATAAAGAACGATTTGTAATTTCTGCAAATTGGACTTTTAACTCTACGAACCCACAAAGTCACAATATTTTACTGTGTACAGTCGAGCCATTCGATCGATGACGTCAGCGCCGTACTTGGTGTTTTTGTAGTACGCCAATGATTCTGATAACTTTTCTTTTTCGAGTGGAGGAAAAATGCATTTACGCCCTAACCCTGGGATTGGCGTGTGGGACTCCTCTGCGGGGTTCGAACCACCAGCCATACCCACTAAAAAACCTCCACCGGTGAGTATTCCGGAGAGAATGTGCAGCAGTACCGCAATTGCACCTGCGGATTCAGGGTGAGGATATAATGATAAGGTGGTGGCCTGGACCAGGAGAGAAGGCGCCAGGATATGGGCATGACCGAGGCCCTGCTCGTGCCCTTGGAATTTCAGGTGTGGTAGTGTCTGGAAATTCGCTGTCTCCAGCCGGAGACTTGGTCCTAAGAAAGATTATGTGCTATCGCAGTCCTAAAAGAGAGGTCGAAGTGCTTGGATGATTTAGATCAGGGTCGTACGTGCTAGCCCTACGTCATATTTAGTAATTTGCCGTGTAACATTAGCTTGTCTAAGGTATACGTTTGGGGGGACCCTACCCCAGGACCACCCTTCTAGATAGCAGGGACTTCAAGGGCCACTTGTCAGGTCGATAGAGACCCCTAGCCATGGCTGGATTTTAAGGGAGTACTGAGGTGTTTAGGAAGTCTTCTATATCAATCTCTGGTTCCCCAAGGCCAAGTGTTCTGTCAAAAAGTGACAGTGGTTTTCTATGTGTGTCATGCTGCGTGTTGTATGTACCAAGAGCTAACTGTTTAGGATGTTGTTTATTTAAAGTAACTGTGTCATGCATTGAGCTCAAAAGAAGCACTCTTTTTATTCCAAATTTGTCCGGTTTATTGCTCATGTATTGAATGAGAGAGCATCTAACCTTGCAAGGAAACATTTGCTCATCCACAGTAGTATTTTCACTTGGAATGTAACACTGCAAGGAATTGGCAACAAAAGGATTAGCAGGAGTAGCAGCTGCAAAGTGATCTCTACTTAGTCTTTGAGAACGTGTATCCTTGTTATCAAATCTCATAAATAACAAAGTTTCAGCGAATTTGTTTCTGCTCACTATGCCCCTGAAAAATGTTGGTCCCCAGGTATTCGACCATAACAATTTCAACGGAAATTTTTTTGCTCCAACACCTCGTAAATACGTAAGTGGTAGCACAAATTGCGCCACTTGGGCAAAAAGGCTTTCTTACTTATTGACAAAGGGTCTGCAGCGTGACATAAACCAATCAGGAAGAAAAACAACAACAGATCGGAAAGCTATACTGTTCACATTTCCGTACCCGTCAAAATGACGGATGGCGGTCCTTTTAATAGGAGTTGGTTGTACCAGATTTTAGAAAGGTCCAAAATGCTTAATTCTTTATGGACATGTTTGTCAAAATATTTATTGAAAGTCGTAGAACATGGGAACTTAAGCAAAAATACAAGTGAGAAATAAGTCATTTAAAACAGCGCATCCGTCAAAATGACGGGTGCTGTCATTCTATTGTTAATTTCAAATTGGACTGTCATCTGTTCCCACTAAGTTAGTGCTATAACGGCCACTACAATTAGTGGTATCGACTTCTACTCCCCGGTTCAAAAGTAGTAAAAAGAACTGATAACAGACATGCTCACTTCTTTAATTTCATAGGTAACAGATAACATTCCTTTTTAATTAACCATAAACATCTTTTATTTTAGAACTAAAGGTGCTTGAATATGCAATTATCAAATTTTTGTGCGGTTATATTTTTCAGTCTCATTTCGTGTGGATTGACCGAGTGGAACCCAGCATCAACAAAGAATGGATAGGAGAAAATTACACAATAGAAGTAACGAAAATCAATAAGACCGAGAAACATATGGATGTAATAGTCACTACTCTAAAGGATATTAACAAAGATATTTTGGTGAGTAGCTAACTACAGTTGCAGTGGTCAGAACGGACTTGAAGCATTTGCTTAAAGCAATTCCATAAATATATATCAGGTAACAATACGGAATGACTTTATTATAACGTATTTATACGAGGCATGTATTTTAAGTCAGTACCGTTTTGCGATTCCGCCGCCGCTGCGCTATGGTCGGCGTACCGCGCATGCGCGCTGGTTACCAACCTCTCTTGTCTACGCACTGATGCCATTACAGTCTGATTCTTCATTGTATACGTTGGTTACTGGGTGTTTAAGATGCCTCCGAAAATCGTGAGTCCCGCCTATTGTGAAGTACGGGCTGTTATACGATTTCTTAGTGCTAAATGCATAAAACCGATCGATATTCATCGTGAGATTTGTGAAGTTTACGGACGAAACATTATGAGTGAAGGAATGGTAAGGAAATGGGTGAGAGCATTTACAGATGGCCGCTCAAATGTGCATGGTGAAGAACGTAGTGGGCGTCCTTCGGTCGTTACTGAAGATTTGGTGCAGAAAGTGGACGAAAAGGTGAGAGAAAACAGATGCTTTACAATTTCATCATTGTGCGACTAATTTCCTCAATATTCTCGTAATGTTTTGTATCGCATTGTGACCGAGAACTTGAAGTACCGGAAATTGTGTTCACGTTGGGTTCCGAAAATGTTGACGGATTTGCACAAAACCCAACGTTTAGGCAGTGCATTGACTTTCCTTGAGCGGTACCACAATGAAGGTGAATATATTTTAGACCAAATTGTTACTGGTGACGAAACATGGGTGGCCTACGTCACACCAGAATCGAAACTCAATCCATGGTATGATGACATTCATCATCAGCCACAAAAGTGAAGTTTAAGCAAACAATTTCTGCTCGGAAAATCATGTGCACAGTTTTTTGGGACAGAAAAGGAGTATTGCTAGTGGAGTTTCTGCCTCGTAATGCGACAATCAACGCAGCGTCTTATTGTGAGACATTGAAAAATCTGCGCCGTGCAATCCAGAACAAAAGACGTGGCAAGTTGAGTAAGGGTATCGTTTTGCTGCATGTCAATGCCCGTCCACATGTGGCTAATCGGACCAAAGATCTCATCAAATCTTTTCAATGGGAAAGTCTAGATCATCCTCCATACAGCCCTGATCTGGTGCCCAGCGACTACCATTTGTTCCTGCACTTGAAGAAACATCTGGGCGGTCAGCGTCTTCAAGACGATAACGAAGTCAAAACAGTTGTGATACAGTGGTTAACACGTCAGGCGGCAGAATTTTATGAGGAGGGTATTAAAAAACTGGTGCCACGTTATGACAAGTGCCTCAATATTCACGGAAATTATGTAGAAAAGTAGATCAAAGTACAGGCTTTCATATAAAAATAAAATTATTGCGATATCTATGCACGTCTGTTTTAAATTCCAAAACGGTACTGACTTAAAAATCATGCCTCGTAGGTATGCTAGAACGACTTTAAGTTTCTGGTAACTTTAAGGTCTCTTGCTAACAGTATATTTTTATTTCAGTGTGAAATGAAGACTTTTCAGAAAATGGGTGGCAAGTATGTGAAGTCAGCGATTGACTATCCCAAGAATCCTTGCTGTGGCTTCATAGAAAGTGCTAAAACTATCTGGTCATGTATTAAAAAGTTCTCCAACTTGCCAGAGGAGTGTCCTATAAGCAAGGTAAGCAATCATTAAACAGTCGTCCAGAGATATATCTGTCTTTGTCACAACCTAGCAGGTGTCATACAGATACTGAGATGTAGAGTCTGTCTAGTGAACGCGAGTGCAGTTTGCGCCTCAAAGGAAAGTACCCTCCCGCCCACTAATTGCCGTCATAATCTCCACACTTCAGAAATGGAACTCTGTCGTTGAGGATCAATAGCAACACTGATTTTCTAGAAATGACAGTCGCATGTTTACTCCACGTGGAGTCTCAGTTGCCAAAGTTCCAACTTCCACTTGATCTGTTTCATTACGTGCAGAAATTCGTTGTGTGTCACGATGTGGAGACCGTGGGAGGGAAATGCAGTGGTAAATGCAAATGAAGTAGTAGATTACCTTCAGTCAAGTGAAAATAATCAAAGTGATGACAATAGTGTGAATAACTGCGCCGAGTTATATTACTATAAAAGCCTCAAAAAACAAAGTTATAACGGGAACTGTTTCTAAGCAAATTCAAGCGCTTATTTTGAACATATATAAATATGTGCTGGCAAATAATTTTACGCAATGAACCTGATAAATTCTGGGTATTGTGACTTTTTGCGTTCCTGCAATTAAAAGTGCAATTACACAAACTCAAAATCTTCTTTATTTCCACCGAATTACAGTTGGAACACTTGACGATTACACAGAATTACGTAGCGCACACAATTACAATTCGCCAGTTCGTCTGTCATAGGTCCACTCTACACTCATAATTACGTACAACTCCTCTGATACACGTACACAGTCTTCCGGTCCGTTCACTCACTCGATGCTCCTCACGGCTGCTCGCCAAGAACTCCACTCCCTCCAGTCCGGCGCGTCGCTTATATAAGACCAAATGACCTGTCTAGAAGGTTCCGGGCTAGATGAAATACCCCGACCGTTCTAGACGCCGGGGGAAGGGAAAGAGACGGCCAGTTATGTCTTTCCAACGATCCCCTCGCCAGCGCTTCAAGATAAATGGGTAGGCGTATGCCGAACGCCTCCTGCCGTCCACCCGGCTGCTAGCTGGCCGTGCCTTCCGATAATTAAATACTGTAAGAAATATTGTGACGAAAGGAATACCAAAGACGCCGATCAAGTGTAAAAACAAAAGGAAACGTTTCTTTAATGTAAATAATTTCACATGAGATTTAATTCATCGAGAAATTTGTAGATTCTATGCAAAAGAGAGCGCCCACCTTAGATGAATTGGTTGCACATTTGCAGGAAATTTGTGATTTTCCTTATGGGCATTGCACTTTGCGCGGTCTCCTAAAGGAGCTGGATTTCAAATACCGCACTTTGAATGAGTTAAATGTAATTATGGAATCCAGTAGAATTGTAGCTTGGCTATATATATATATATATATATATATATATATATATATATATATATATATATATATATATATATATTTGTCAAAACTAAGGAAGTTTCGAAGTACGATATATAATCGTCAAAACTAAGGATGTTTTGCAGTAATGGGCATAATTTATTTAGACTAAACCTTGTACGATACCCATGACGTATCGAGAAAGGTGGCAACCTTGCAGAATGGTCTGGGAGAAGGAGGGTCAGTGTTGTAAAACGATTATAAGGGTTCGTCAAAGGCAGCGGCCGACTTGCACATGAGTTAACTAAACAGACTCCACAGTGATACAGATGCCGGGAGAGAAGTTCGCTTAATACTTCAGCATATGTGTGAGAACATAGACAATGATTATCGCACAATCTGAACCTTAAAACCTTGAACTGAAGAACAGTTCGCTTACGTAGCTATCGTTCATATGCACACAAAACAAAATTATTTATATTAGATGCATTCTACGAAATATGTTTGCTACAGTGAAACAAAATAGTGACATTTCAACCATTTGTGAATATAGTTTCTATTTTAAAGATGCCATATTTGTATACTGTCTGTAATGGACTATAAACCAATGTTTGTTTCATTAAAATACTTAGTAAATACAGAAGATATGAATGTGTATTTATGAAGCATTTTTAAACCATGAATTTCATGTACTAATGTTATGCATTGTGCGCAAAAATTTGTCTTGCAGCAACAATATAGCTTCCTTCAAGCAGAAGGTTGCGACAGTCATTTGTTCTCCTATATTTGAACCCAAGATATTTCAAAGTATTATACATAGAAGCTACAGAATCCGTATATGTATTATATTTTCTCCCTCATTAAATTGGTCAGGCTTTTGGCAGTTGGATATTCACTCCTCTCATATGAATCATAAATTGCTAGATGTGAAACACACTTTTGAAAATTTTCTAAGTTGGTAACACGTTTTTTAGCTTCCCGGTGCTTCCCTGGAAATCTAATTTGATAAACTGTTTGCATTCTTAACAATGTTCGTCACAGAATGAGCACGCGCGTGACAAGCTTGTAGCATTAATTCTCGACTCTAAGCGAAATGTTCACTATGTCTTTAATTGACATCTGTTTGAAAAGGGAATACAATTAATAAGAATATTTGTAGTCTATTTGTGTAAAATCTTATGAGTTGTTTGGCAGTAACTACTAGGTGCACCAGTTCTAGACTTGCTAAGCGATATATTTACTAACTTTGAAAAGCACGTGTAAAGTCTTAAAAGATCACCATTTTACTAAACGCAGGGTATAAAATGCAACTGCAGCATAGCACGTGTGTGCTTTTCTTCACTGACAGTAGGCCGCGCCATGGCTCAGTGGTTAGACCGCTTGGCTCTCACCAAGGCGACCCGGGTTCGATCCCAGGTGACCGCAAAGTGAGATTTGTGGTGGACAACACGGCGTTGGGGCAGGTTTTCTCCGCGACCTCCGGTTTCCCCCGCCATCTCATTCCACCGGTGCTCCATCTTCATCTCATGTATCATCAGTGTCACCGCCTGCGGTGCCGTATGTAGTAAAAGCGGGCGTTAAACACTACACATTTCATTTCATTTTCACGGACATTTAATGATTCTTTTCTTTCTAGTCAAGCGCCTTATCTTTCCATTTCTCCGAAACCAGATGTGCTACAAACATGGGGTTTGGACAGTAATCCTCAGAAAAAAAATATCTCTGTAACATGGGGAAAACAAAATAATTGTTTAATTGGTATCTTTAGACCGCGCAAAGAAATTAGCCACATGCTTCGGCAAAGCGAGCCAGTATGCGTGCTTAACTGTACAACGTTGCAGGCACCGCATTGGCTAGTAGCGATAGAACAACCACACCTAGCCCCTCCTTGTGTTCATTCCTATTTTTTAGCTACCTTAGTATCAGTGTTTCAAGGCAACGCTCTATGCTTCCAACACAATCATTATAATCACTGACATAACCTGACAGCTGTCACCAAATAATAAAAACTACTTTAAAAAAGCTAAAAATTAATATGATTTCTAAACGCTAACACGACTTTCTATAGATGTATGAGTCTCACTTAACAGCTAAAGGCGGGGAAAACAGGTAGTGGCGGTGTGACAGCTTCGCCAGCTCTCACTGCAAACCATGGCTACATATTATAATATTGTATAATGAAAAGTCATTAAGAATCAGAAGCTGTTAAGTCAAGTGACGTAATAACTTTTCATCCATTTTAAATTAAAAGTTGTTAAGTCCTAATAATAAAATATTCTGTCACACGTGTTACATATGTCAAACCATGAGAAACACTTCAACACAGTACTGTGTACCTACAAACGGACCCATCACATAAAACTCCTTCACTGTTGTTACTATTTTTTGAATTTAAAATTACTTGAAAACTTTGAGCAGCTTTACTGCACAATTTTAAAACAGCGACTTAGCAAATACTGCTTCTGACCGCTTCAATTATGTAAATGTAAAATACATAAGCTCACGAGGAATTTAATTTCATGCATGGAAAATCCCATTAAAATAATAAGTTACTTCACAAATTCCGTGTTTTAATCAACTTCAGTTTTATTTTCTGCCTATTAGACATTTATACAGCTGTTATGATTTTCATGTTTCTTAACTTTACTGAATGTAAAAAGGATTACAATAACTATTTACTGGCTTGTTCACTTTAATGAGTAAAGTAGCCAACACAGGAATTGCTTTCTCTGATCCAGTACTTAACTGTATCGCAATAATATCATATTTTCTACACGTTTGTTGAACTTAAATGTGCAGTATTTGTCTGTTAGCTATTAATGATTACTGAAGCTTTAATGTGCTAAACTGGCACTGAGCTGATGACTGCCATATTTGCACAGCAAGGAAAGCATAACATATAAGTCTTTGTCATACCGGCTATGCAAGAATGCCTGAGAATTAGGTAAATTTGTAATGCAGGTCTCACAGAAGTTGGCCAAAAGTACAGTAAAACTTCGTTGATCCGGACCCCTTTAAACCGGATTTCGCTTAATCCGGACAGCCATTCTTAAAAATTGTTCGAATTGCTAACATAAATTATGGTAATGCACAAAGACAAACTGAAGGATATTGCACAACAATGTACAACATAAACTTCTTAGGAATATGAGAAATACATTAGTGACAATGGTACACTAGGTCGCCTTGCCGTATGTACATGCAATAGGGCAGGGGAAGACAACTTCGAGAGTTGTGACATTATTTCAGCTGGGAGTGAGGCGTGGAGTGCGTATGACGTCAGGCAAGAGGCGTGTAGTACCAAGTTGCCTATACTAACGGGGCAGTGACCACAGAATCTAGATTAGGTCCTGACATTGATAAACTAGTTAAAGAAAAACGAAACAGAAAGTTTCGGAAAATGTTCACCTAATTTTGTTCTGTGAGGCGGTCCTTGCCCGTTAAGTACCTCGTTGAGCCCTCCCGGCACTCAACACCTCATATGAGAAGATATGTGATGGGTGAGGAATACGGATGGGAGGTTACCAACAGGTCGGAGTTTTTCTCAGGGTAGATCTGCATGAATTCTCTCTTTAGAGTTTCAGGGAGTGGGTGCGTCCTGACAGTGTGTGGGTATTATCACATAGAAGACACCACGACCTTTGAATGTCAAGTTTATTGTTACGATTAGTCCTCTCCACTCGTCACTCTTGTCTTGATGTTATTCGCACATTAGGCGCGAAATTTGAGATTTGCCCGTTGCTGTGCGCATGACACGACGGCTAGTCTGAATCACAGCCGCGAGTGAACTGGTAAATCACTAGCACGCGCCGAGTGTTGTATGTATCTGTGTATGCATTGTTTGTGAACGTCGAGGGCATTACTTCGTCCATTCGCGAACACGGACTTTGATGAATTTTCAGAACTTGTTGCCCCCTTCACTCGCCGAAACAGAGTGTTTTTCCTAGCAAACATCGAACGTCGCCATTGCACAAATTTCCCCTTCCTTTCGCCGAATTTTGGACACTTTAGGGGTCATGTGACCTGTTGCTTTTTCCTTATAGGTGGTGTTTCATCCCTACTCTTAAATTTAATAGCAATTTCTAGTGTCTGAGGCATGTATTCCACGCAACTTTCACCTTCCTACAGTCCAGCTAATTAATGCAAAAGCATGTTTGAAAATGTGTATCTTAAATCCCAGTGTCTATTCTCTCATCACGTGTCATGTGCGGACCAAAACATGGGCTAGCGACGAGGGTCTAGCCTTGAACAATGCCACCATTTGTCGGCTAGAAACACAAAGAAAATACCTCTGAGGAAAAGTGTTCATGTTCCTCGTTCTCATGACACGTTGGGTTGTCCTATATATATATATATATATATATATATATATATATATATATATATATCGGGATTGCCTGTTTAGTTTCTGCACTTGTCTATTTAATCGTTATCCTCTATATTTGTTATAACTTTGTTTAATTCCTTAGTTATGCGTTTAATAAGACTTTCGCGGTTATTATTACGATGTTATGCCTAACAGGGACGGTATCATCTGAATGGCTCTCCTCTAACTTGCAGAGAAAAT
Source organism: Mantis religiosa (assembly GCA_030765055.1). Lineage (NCBI taxonomy): Eukaryota > Metazoa > Arthropoda > Insecta > Mantodea > Mantidae > Mantis > Mantis religiosa. The sequence continues at coordinate 36,534,311 of CM060949.1, read as the reverse complement.
TACTTGAAGTTCTATTTTATTTACTTTATGACATGCCTGTCCAGATAAAATACGAGTTAAAGTTTTATATATTTTCTCATAGCACAGAGCCAAAATGTAATAGTGTATAAACTATGACCAATTGTGTAATTAAAGCAGACAGCATTAATATTTCAACATCCAAGATGCCAGTTGTACATATTATTAACACCCAATACGTTTTCTGTCTTTCCTACCCACACACATCAAACTATTCCTTCCCCTTCGACAGCAGTAATCAATGCGGTGACGTCACACGCTAACCTGCCTTTCATTTAGGAGCATATTTTGCGGTGAGAGCTGGCGGAGCTGAGGTCACACCGCCACTGCCTGTCTTCCCCTGCAATAGTGCCTACAACTCTTTAACACTTACCCTTCTCAGTCATTAAGCTAAAGAAACAAATCGAGTGCATAATGTCCTTTACTAAAGCTACAAAATCATCGGAGAAGCATAAATCGCTTACAATACACGAGAAACTGAAAATTATCGAAAGGCTTGAAAAGTGAAAAAATATGCCTAGTTTACAAACATAAACCCATGATTGGTTTCACAACTATGCTGTACCTTCAGTAAGAACGTGCCAATAAAATAAAAAAACAAAATGATGTGAAAGTCATAATCCTGCCCATCCAGATGCAAACAAACTGCGTAGTGCCGATGGTAAATTAAAATGTGCGTTCTTGCCACCTAACACAACCTAAACCAAGGCCTTATTACCACTGCAAAGTGATTGTATAGAAAAAAAATCCTATCTGAAGTTTTCTAAGTTCGGGAACCTCTGGAAGGTAAAGATAAATGGGCGGAAAAAGCACTCCAGAATATAAAATTGTATGATTTCGGAATTCATGATTTTCAATTTTTCTTATGCAATAAACGGCAATTCGAATTCCACATTCAGTAACGTGTAGAAGAAACTTTTGTATGATGACAGTATTCAATTGGACACCAATGCAATTCAATTAAATGACTTTCACCAAACTCTGGTTGGGATTAATGAAAAAACTGTCAAAGAAGAGTTCGAAGACTGGCTTGACGGAGATGAAGATCCAGGCTATCGCATCATGACTGACGAAGAAACTGTGGAAAGTGTAAGGACACCAGTAACGAATTTAATGCTGAGGATGTGAATTTAGGAAAGTCGAAAGTGAAATTAATTGAGGTTAAGCTGCACCTGAATTGTGTAATAGACTTTTCGAGAAAACTGACAATAAACAGATTTCTTCATTAAATTAATTGGGAGTCGATTAATGACACTAAACAACACTTACTTTTAAATTTTCCCGGAACTAGTTTCAGAGGCCTTCCCTCTATCTTCAGCCGGACATCGACTGGTTCTCATTGGTGTAGCTGGCAATATTTTGTCATCGGTCTCCTCTGGTGGCGGTTCGAGGAACTTGCTGAACAAATCTTTCTGGGGGGATGTCGAAATTGAATACTTTGTTCCTATTTTTTGAAATAAAGCTTTGTTCCCATGTGGACAGTTCTTCTTTTCCAAAAATGCGTGGCAACTGCTGATTTTTCTTATTGTTTGTATTTTATTTTTTATAATTTTTATTTTTATTATTTTTATTTATTTATATATTTTATTATATCTTTATTATTATTTATAATTTTCTAATTATTATTATTTTTATATTATTTTATATTTTATTATATATATTTTATTATATTTACTTTTATATTTTATAATTTTATATTTTATTATATTTTTATTATTATTTATAATTTTCTAATTATTATTATTTTTTCTAATTGTTTGTATTTTCTTCATACTGCCATCAGTAGTAGCAGCAGGGTTTAAGGGCGCACAACAGCTGAGACCATTAGCGCCTGATACTGCCATCATCGATTAGTCTTCGTCATTTTATAGAGAAACAGATGTGTGATAAACCACAAATATAATTTGATCACTTCTTCAAACCAAACACATGTGTAACTAAAATAAAGTGGACCTATTCTATCTTAAATTTTAATAAAATTTACTGTACACACTTTAATTTAATTCACAATCTTTCTTTCTAATAAAATTATACAGTAAATTACTATAATTATATTCACTATTTTTCTCTGTGGGGTTTACTTCACTTTATTCTGACTTTTGATAATTCGGACAATATTAAGCCCCAATTGGTCCAGATTAACGGGGATTTAGTGTACGTGTGGGTCAAAAGTAATGCCTACTATTTTTGTTCTTTTTAAATAAGTAAGTTATGTGAAAACTTTGAATTTGGCGCAATTCCTCAAACCTTGCTCTCCAATCCCCTGCAGTAGTAACTTCCTAAGTCAACAGGTGGCAGCACTACATCCTCTTGCAAAATGGCTGACATCAACATTATATATTAGACAGCGTTCTGTGATTGAATGTTTGACTGCGGAGGCTGAAACGCCAATTCGCATCCACGAAAGGCTAAAAAATGTGTATGGTGATGCAACGGTGGATGTCGGCACTGTTAGACGATGGGTTCGTCGCTGTAGCGAAGATGAAGGGCAAACAACATTTGCAGATGAGAAGCGAAGCGGCAGGCCGGTTTCTGCAGTGACTCCATGCAACATTCAGCGAGTCGATGGCCTCATTCGTGGTGATCGCCGAGTAAAAGCAGGTGAATTGTATCGCACTACCTCCCTTAGTAAAGGCAGTGTATTGACGATTATTCAACAACTGGGTTACTCAAAGTTTGTTCACGTTGGGTACCAAGAATGTTAACCGCCCAAAACAAAGAAACAAGTAAAACAATAGCCTTCGAAAACTTGCACCGCTTCAATTTGGAGGGAGAGGAGTTTCTGGAAAAAATTATTACTTGAGACGAAACGGGAGTTCATATTTTTGAACCTGAATCAAAGAGGCAGTCAATGGAACGGCATCACACAACGTCACCGAACAAGAAAAGAAATTCAAAACTCAGCGGTCGGCAGGGAAAGTTATAGCGATAAAGTTTTGGGATTCAGATGATGTGCTTATAATTGATTTTTTAGAGCATGGATGCACAATAAATTCTTTCCAATACGTCAGAACTCTCAAAAAGCTGAAAGCACGTCTATGCCGAGTTCGCCCAACAAAAACTATGGCGGATGTTCTTCTTTTGCATATCAATGCAAGGTCACACACCAGTCGTTACACCTGTGTAGAAATTGAGAAATTGGGATGGCATGTCTTATCTCACTCCCTATACAGCCCTAACCTGGCACCATCAGACTTCCATTTGTTCGGGCCACTAAAGGAAGCTCATCGTGGGATTTATTTTGAAGATGAGGAGGCTGTGAAAACGTCCGTGCGTCAATGGCTTAGGAAGCAAGACCGTGTGTTTTACCACACTGGAATACATGCCCTAGTTAAAAGGTGGACCAAAACTGTGGATAAGGACGGAGATTACATTGAAAGTGACAAATTAATCGCCAATGATGTAGTTTTCAAGCTATGTAAATTGGATTCAATTTTACAGCCAATTAAAAGAGGAAAAAAATAGGAGGCATTAATTTTTTATTCTTTCTGATTTAATGCTGAACAGGGGTAATTAACTTTACTTTTACATTTCTTAGATTAAAACCAAAAATACGACTTACTATTCATCTTCCTGATTATGAGCTACATCTATGTATTCCTAATCAGAGAACATAGTTTGGATTAAAGTATTTACTGTAATTTTTCATAATCCTAAAAGGGAATTAATCAAGAAACTCATCTGTGGACCCAGAACTAATCTTACACATCATTTTAATCAGCTCACTCCACAGCCTCTGCAATTCTAGATAAACAAAGAAAGAAATGCTCTTCATCATAATAATGTACACAAATCTGTACCATTTCTCTAAACAAAGTGCACCATACGAAGCTGACATAAATATGTACTAATTGTTCCATTTAATCTTCTTCTTTTATAGCTCCTTGGAGGCGATAAGGGCGTCTTCTTTGGTATCCTTAAGTTCGGTTTCTCTTCATATGTGGTGTCGAAATTGGAGAGTTTTCCTTCATATTTCTTTACGAATATGTTTTCTCACGTGGTTAATGCAGTTGGACCCAGAACACATTTTAATAAATAGCTTTTCTATTCCATATCGTGATTGTCATTCCATTTATTAAAATAAATAACTTAGCTAATCCAGTTGTTCAAACATAGTAACTCCTTTATCAGAGAGACAGAGAGAGAGAGAGAGAGAGAGAGAGAGAGTGTGTGTGTGTTTGTGTGTGTTTATGTATGTGTGTGTGTGTGTGTGTGTGTGTGTGTGTGTGTGTGTGTGTGTGGGGGGGGGGGCAGTATGCAATCCATATATTTGTAACTTACTGTTATTTTTGTTACAGAGACCAGAAATATCATTCGAGTGACACCATATTTTTACATATAGGACCTATGTGATTAACTTAGGTCCATAACCGCTTTACTAAACTATTCCCTGCCTAAATCTTTCTGAATGTGCAGGTCTCCATTGGTAAGGGCTTGCCTCCCATATAGAATTCTTTATTATTCTGTTAAATAAACATTATCATTTGTTCGGCAGCAGAGATCTTAGTAAACTTTTAGCCAAAAGGGCGTAGGCTTAACTGGAGGTTAAGCTAAATGCTTTCTTGAAAGACATTCACAATATTTACTTCATCAACGTCAATAATCTGTTGTTATTTGTAAAGATATTTGGGTACAGACAAAGCAATTGATGTATCTATGATCAACATTCTTAAGACAAACAGAAAGAAAGGGTGGCTAATCCTGCAGATATACTCGTGTAGAGAATCTGCAGAGCTGAAAGGTTGATATTAATGTTCATGTTGCACATAAAGTACTTCCTCTTCAACCATAAAACTACTACTGAATGTATCTACAACAACAAAACAATAATAGTAATAATAATAATAATAATAATAATAATAATAATAATAATAATAATAATAATAATAATAATAATAATAATAATAATAATAATAATAATAATAATAATAATAATAATAATAATAATAATAATAATAATAATAATAATAATAATAATAATAATAATAATAATAATAATAATAATAATAATAATAATAATAATAATAATAATAATAATAATAATAATAATAATAATAATAATAATAATAATAATAATAATAATAATAATAATAATAATAATAATAATAATAATAATAATAATAATAATAATAATAATAATAATAATAATAATAATAATAATAATAATAATAATAATAATAATAATAATAATAATAATAATAATAATAATAATAATAATAATAATAATAATAATAATAATAATAATAATAATAATAATAATAATAATAATAATAATAATAATAATAATAATAATAATAGTTATACAATTAAAAATCCCAGTTTTAAATCCCACAAGCACTTGTTTTAAAATTAAAAACACAATTCAGGACTGAAAAGTTCAACACTTATTTACACTGTCTCTTACCAGCAACACAATCACAAGTGGAAGAATGGTGAAATCTATTACTTGCACTTGAGCTAGAAAATGAGTTAACGATCTACAGTTTCATGACTCATGTCAGACGAAAATGGTACAGCTAATGTTTCATGATTCAGAGAAGACTATACACAGTTCTTTCAGAAAACCATCCTCTTTTGTTTCAGGGCACGATTCAGATGAAAAATTTCAGTGCAAATGAGTGTGATATAAACTTCCAGTCTCCTCCAAACTTACCAGAAAACTACAAGGCGATCTTTCAAGTCTTCCAAGGTCCTATACGTATCATCAGGCTGATTATTTATGGTACCATGAAGAAGAAATTCCCTTTCTAATTCCAAAACACAAAACTGTTCTTATTGTGCAATTTGCTGCAACACCTGTATTGACTTAAAAATTCTGATCACAACAATAATTATGCATTTGCTTATACGTGTATTATTTATTTTCAAGAACCCTTTCTCCCTTCCATGTGTCCATCTCATTCTTCCTAATTTTATACTTAACCTCTTCCTTGAAACTATTTAGTTATACATCAGGGATATCAAATTGATTACAAAATTTGTGGATATTTTACTTCATTTTGTGTCTTAATTATCGTACTACTTCAAACCGTTAAATGAATTTAAATATTTATATTAGGAAAGAAAAGTCTGCATGTATACATTACCAAATATGCCTTAACTTTCCCTCGTCTATATCTGTATCGCATTGCAGCAATAATTTAGAAAAAAGTTCCAGTCTTCGTCAGAGAACATTAAGCCAATAAAGTTTAATTCAATTCCATTACTTTTTCATCATGTATACTACGAGTATAAAATACGAGGACTGTTCAATAAAGAATGATCAGAATCATTTTGACAACGTACCTTTACTCATCCTCATAATTTTGATGGACCTTCTCAAAATAGTCTCCCCTAAATGCGATGCACTTTTCCCAGCGTTTCTACCAGTCTTCAAAGACATGCTGGAAGCCATTTTTAGGAGCTCCTTCAAAATCGCCTCCACAGCCTTCACCACTGCTGCTGATGATGGATAATGCCTCCCACGAAGGCGTTTCTTCAAGTTAGGGAATAGAAAAAAGTAACATGGGGCTAACTCCGGACTATACAGAGGGTGAGGGATGCACTTCACGCAACTACATTGGCAATATGCGGCCGCGCACTATCGTGGTGCAGCGTCCAGCCTGCTTCACGGAAATGTGGTTTTTTGCACCTGATATGGACTTTCAATGATTTCAGGACATCCCTGTAGTATTGTCTGGTTACTGATGTGTGTGCAGGTACAACATCCTGGCAAGCTATTCCATGAATATCAAAGAATGAGATGACCATAACTTTCCCAGCAGAAACAACCACTTTTGATTTTTGGTGGTTGGTGCTGTTTGCTCTCAGGATCAAAATGATCTAGCCAAGTTTCATCAGCAGTGATTACGTTTGAAAGAAACTCCGGATCTTCCTGTAACATCAACTTTAACTGCATGCAAACCTGCATGCGAATGTCCGTTTGTTCGGGAATGAATTGGATGAAGTGATGCTCAAATGAGTCAAGGGTCCATGGAGCTTAGAGTTACCCGATATTCGTCTTGAAGGATAAGGAAAACCCACGGAAAAAGCCTTATCCAGGTAACTCACCCTGACTGAGATTCGAACTCGGGACCTCTTGAACGTGAGGCAGACACGCTACCATCTACGCTACCGAGGCGGGCATCAACAGTCTTGGAGCCCATCGCACACAAACACTTCTCATATGTAATGTTTGTGTCACCAAAGTGTGGGTGGCCTTAAGGTAATTCGTCGATCCTCTCTCACAATGGCAGCAGCAGTGTTTATGTTTTCTTCCGTAAGAACAGTAACTGGAGCACCGGGTCCACCTTCCCTTAAAATTGATTGTCTCCCCTCTTTAAACATTTTAAACCACCTTCTAGCTGTGCTGTAGGGAGGAACAGACTCTCCATAGGCCTGCTGTAACATTGTATAGACCTCAACTGAAGATTTGTTGAGACGAAAGCAGAATTTCAGAGTCGTTTATTGTTCCTCGCGTGTTACCTCCATTGCAGTGGTAGGCGATACTGAACATGTCTGAACTTGCCTTGTTCTCACAGGTGGGAACCAGGAGAATCAATAATGAAACTACTACCGCGTGTTTGTTTCATATTAAGCTAACAGAATATAATAAGATTGAATTTTAGTGCAACAAATTATGACCGAAAAAATTATGATCATTCTTTATTAAACAGCCTTCGTATATAAGTAGTAGCTCAGTTTCAATGTGACACATATAGGTAGTTTTACCGCCAACAGAGCCGCATGAAAACGCTTCAGAATAAGTGCGGATTAGGCAGTGACACAAACATCGCCGCGCACCTCATGCTATGGAGGTTCGCAGGTAGCTGACACCGTGTTGCGTGCTGCAGCTGTTTGTAAACATATTGACATACTCCACGGTAACTTGCTAATATTAAGAATTTCTTTGGCTTATGAAACCACAATAAAGAAGTTATTCTTTAGTTATTTGTTTATGGCTGTTAAACGTGTTCCAACTTTCCGGTATAACAGTCGATGACGGTAAGTAAGCTTGTGGACATATGCAACTTAAACCTTCTAGAGGTAAGTTAATGATAGTGAGACTGGGAATTGAAGCATTAAATTATAAAAAGAAAAAAGAATAATATCAAAGAATTGTAGATAAATTTAAAGAAAATTAAATGCCTTATACAATGAGCAATCATTTTATTTCCCTATGTTTAATAATAGTAAATAAAGCATTTGTAACTGAAAAGGAAGCTGTTAATTTTACAGTAACTGATTGAAAGCACTGTACAATTAAGATCATAGCAAAATGAACAACGTTGCAACTGTTCGAGTCATTATCGACTTTTTCACAAGTAACTGCCCTTTGCCCCATTATCTGAAAGCAAGGCTAAGCTCACTGATAAAGAGCAAGGAGCAACGCTTTTGTTTTCGTGGCTGGTGCGTCCCAATAACAACTTTTGAGGTTCGTACACCGTGGTTCCTGTACTGCCTAATCAGAAAGTCATGTATATTTAATACTGCATAATATTATACCTAAGAGAATTTCGAAACTGCAGCACCGAAATTCGGACTAGTTAAGTTATAAAGTATGAAACGGCTATAATCGTTCGGTGTGAGTTCGAAACAACCTGTATAGTCTTCCCACAGTTGAGCTGGTAAGCGGAACCTTCCTCTGTTTGTCTTTGATTGTACTATTAGAGATTTGTGTTTCCCTTGAAGCTTTAAATTGTGATCTTTAAACTTGTAATATTAATGATCCTGTCAGAAAAAACATAGGTATGTTGATAGATCGAGTCAACAAGAAAAATGCAATGCCATGACCGGGATTTGAACCACGGATCTCCTGGTTTCCGTCCTGTCGCTCTAAGCCATTGAGCTACCATGGCCAACTTGCTGTCACGACATAAAATTCGCCATTTGAATCGTACGAGGCATGTTTTTTAAGTCAGCACCGTTTTGCGATTCCGCCGCCGCAGCGCTACGGTCGGCGTTCCGCGCCTGCGCGCTGGTTACCTACATCTCTTGTCTACGCACTGACGAAATTACAGTCTGATTCTTTATTGTATACGTTGGTTACTGAGTGTTTAAGATGCCTCCGACAATCTTGAGTCCCGCCGATTGTGAAGTACGGGCTGTTATACGATTTCTTAGTGCTAAAGGCGTAAAACCGATCGATATTCATCGTGAGATCTGTGAAGTTTACGGACAGAACATTATGAGTGATGGAATGGTAAGGAAATGGGTGAGAGCATTTAAAGATGGCCACACAAATGTGCATAATGAAGAACGGAGTGGGCGTCCTTCGGTCGTTACTGAAGATTTGGTGCAGAAAGTGGACGAAAAGGTGAGAGAAAACAGAAGATTTACAATTTCATCATTGTGCGACTATTTTCCTCAATATTCCCGTAGTGTTTTGTATCGCATTGTTACCGAGAACTTGAAGTACCGGAAATTGTGTTCACGTAGAGTTCCGAAAATGTTGACGGATTTGCACAAAACCCAACGTTTAGGCAGTGCATTGACTTTCCTTGAGCGGTTCCACAATGAAGATGAAGATTTTTTAGATCAAATTGTTACTGGTGACGAAACATGGGTGGCCTACGTCACAGCAGAATCGAAACAACAATCCATGGAATGGTGACATTCATCATCACCCACAAAAGTGAAGTTTAAGGAAACAATTTCTGCCCGGAAAATCATGTGCACAGTTTTTTTTTGGGGGGGGGGAAGAAAAAGAGTATTGCTAGTGGAGTTTATGCCTCGTAATGAGACAATCAATGCAACGTCTTATTGTGAGACATTGAACAATCTGCGCCGTGCAATCCAGAACAAAAGACGGGGCAAGTTGATTAAGGGTATCGTTTTGCTGCATGACAATGCCCGTCCACATGTGGCTAATCGGACCAAAGATCTCATCAAATCTTTTCAATGGGAAACTCTAGATCATCGTCCATACAGCCCTGATGTGGCGCCCAGCGACTACCATTTGTTCCTGCACTTGAAGAAACATCTGGGCGGTCAGGGACTTCAAGACGATAACGAAGTCAAAACAGTTGTGATGCAGTGGTTAACACGTCAGGCGGCAGAATTTTATGAGGAGGGTATTCATAAACTGGTGCCACGTTATGACAAGTGCCTCAATATTCACGAAAATTATGTAGAAAGGTAGTTTAAGGTACGCCCATTCATGTAAAAATAAAATTATTGCGATATCTATGCAGTCTTTTTTTAATTCCAAAACAGTGCTGACTTAAAAAACATGTCTGGTATATTTCTCCGGTAGACCACTCGAGGCTTTTGCATTCGAGGTAAACCGTTTGTGGCAACTTACTATTGTAAGTACTTAAGTCTCAGGCTTCATTATTTAACTCTTACTATATTTTGGAAATTAATTTTTCTTTCACACTAGCCGTGTGTAGGACGCACTATAAAAGGATAGAGCTAGACTGAAAAATTCAATGCCATAGCCGGGATTTGAGCCACGGATCTTCTCGTTGGCGTCCAGCCGCTCTAACCCTTGTGCTACTATGGCCAACGTGCCGACATGAGATTATATTCTTCAACTGACTCGTGTTTTCCGGGTAAACCACTAGGAGTTCTCATAAACACATGAGACAACTACCTTAATGGCGACTTACTATGCTGTAAGTGCTTTAAGGCCCGGGCTTTATAGTTCGGACCACTATTAGGTACAATTAATGGAAATTAATTGTTCTTTCACACTAGCCGTGTGTAGGACGCACATTGTAACGGTAGAGCCAGGCTGAAAATAATGTCATGTCGGCACGTTGTCCATAGTAGCTCAAGGGTTAGAGCGGCTGGATGGCAACCAGAAAATCCGTGGTTCAAATCCCAGCTTTGGTATTGAATTTTTCAGGCTGGCTCTACCGTTTCATATTATTTTAGTTAATTGATGGAAATTAATCATTTCTTCATTCCAGCCGTATATCGGCTAACGCTTTTGATAGATCGAGTCAACATGAAAAATCCAATGCCATGGCTGGGATTTGAACCACGGATCTCCTTGTTTCCGTCCAGTCGCTCTAACCCATTGATCTGTCATGGCCAACTTGCCGTCACGAAATTAAATTCTCCAGTTGACTCGTATATTTCCCCGGTAGACCACTAAGGGCTCTCGCATCCGAGATACAACGTTTGTGGCGACTTACTATCATAAGTACTTGAGTTCAATGGGTTAGAGCGACTGCACGGAAACCAGGGGGTCCGTGGTTCAAATCCCGGCCATGGTATTGAATTTTTCATGTTCACTCGATCTATCAAAAGCCTTAGCCTATATAGGGCTAGTATGAAGAAATGATTAATGTCCATCAATTAACTAAAATAAGTAGCTGTATTATCTGTAAACATAAAAATACTCAAATCAAAACAATAAAACTAAAACAACGGAAACACACTGTAATAACGAAGAGAACGGTAATAGTCAAGGAAAAGAAAAGAATATGTCAGCCAACTATCACTAGGCAAAGCTCAGCCAAGGTCTGAAAATAAAGTATCGGCTATTATGTGAACTCCGAATGAAAATTATAAATAAGGCCGCGAAAATAAATATGTACTGAAAAGTAAACATATATAAAACGCCAAAGAAAGCAAACATCAACTTGAAACATCTCGAATAATAATTTGTATTTCTTCATTTCTTGAACACCATATTATTCAGTGTAACTGGCGCTTTCTGGCAGACTTTATTTTCACAAGAGGTTTTACAAAACAGAAGAAAGATTAACAAACGTTCATTTGCTCAAGCTGTTCTCGGGAAGCAAGCCAGGTAAAGAGACGATCAGAAATCGACGTTTCGGGAGTGTGCATCTTTACCATCATCAGGATATTTATTAAACGTTATACCCACAAATGTATCACTGTATGAAACAAAAATATTGTGACTTTGTGGCTTCGTGAAATGAAACGTCCAATTGCACCACTCAAAAATGTTCTTAATTTCCACCGAATTACAGTTGGAACACTTGCCAATTACATAAAATTACGTAGCGCACACAATTACAATTCACCAGTTCGTCCGTTACAGTTCCACTTGCACTCGCAATTACGTACACTCCTCCGATGCACATACGCAGTCCGTCCCCTCATTGGGCACTCCTCACAGCTGCTCGCCAAGAACTCAGCTGAACTGGCCAACTGCAGCCCCCCTTTTGTAGGAATATCGCTGTTTCTGTAAGTCTCTCGTTTCAGTGAATCACCGCGAAGGTTTCAGACGGCAGGGGGAGGGGAAAGAGGCGGCCAGCGACCAGTGGCACTTCCCTAATCATCCCCTCAGTTAGTGACCGAGATAAATGGCTAGGCGTGGTCTTAATGCTTTCCCTCTGGGCTTGCTGCCGGCTGGTTCTATAGGGAGTTCCGACGTTCGGGTAACAATATAAACAAAGACAAAACACTATTAAAATTCACATTACTGAACAAAAGACTGCTTTCAGTAAATTAAATGCCTGGTTGGGAGATGACGTGAGTTTAGAAAATTAATCAGTTAAAAAAACGTAACTATTTAACTAGTTTCTCAAACTGTATTGATTTGTGCTTCTTAAGTCGACGGATTTCCATTTTAAGGCCGGTTTGGCAGAACTCAGCATCACGATTAAGCATGCTTCTCTCGGAGGAAATGGCCAAGACCTCCTTAATTGTCCGCTCCCAGTAACTGTTGCATTTTGCCAAGTTGGTCGTCTCCCGAAAGTTGGCTCTACGTTCCTTTGTTTCTCGGAATACAGGATTATCCTACACATTTGTCTTACTCATCCAGTCGTTTGAATACAATTAAAATTGCCCGTAAAACTTCCCTAGGAATTATTTCTTTTTTACCAAGGATTTACATTCATATTATTGTCACCCAATTATCGGAAGGCACGACCAATTGAAGCTGGGTAGGTGACAGGAGGCATTGAGGAGCCACGCCCACCCATTTATCTTGTACCGCTAACATAGGGGATGGTTAGGAAAGTGTCACTAGGTACTAGCCGTCTCTTTCCACTCCCCCTGACGTCTGGAACAATCAGGATATTTCATCTAACCCGAAACCTTCTAGATTGGTCAGTTGGTCTTATATAAGCGACCCGCCGGGCTGGAGGAGAGTTCAGTTCAGTTTTTGGCGAGTAGCCGTGAAGAGCGCAGTGCTAGCGAACGGACTGGAAGATTGCCTACGTGTATCAGAGGAGTTGTACATAATTGTGAGTGTGGAGTAGACCTGTGACAGACGAACTGGTGGATTGTAATTGTGTGCGTTACGTAACTGTATGTCATCGGCAAGTGTTCCTACTGTAATTCGGTGGAAATAAAGAACATTTTGATTTGTGCAATTGGACTTTTAATTTCACGAACCCACAAAGTCCCACTATGATATTAGAATTAAAATTTAAAGGTGTATTTGAATACCAACACTTAAAGACAGTACTCCTTATTTATAACTTTGAAGGATATTAGATTTATTTAACTTAAAGTTATCACCAGTGATACCGCAATTAAGGGATGCAATGAGTAAATAATCGTAATGGATTTCAAAGGAGTATCGGATCTTTGTTACAACACGTGCAGGTGCATTGGGTTGAATAGTTTTAACAAAAGAAACGGAAGAAAGAAGGTTCTTCGTGGGAATTCTCAGTGGGTAACACTTTACTCCGATTGAAAAGGCATTGTTCGGACCCTTAACAATGGCATAACCGAGACTAACAATCACAATGGACAAAATAATCACAAAAGGAGTTTTGGTGTGAATAAAGAGACTTCAAGAGGTGAAAGTGAGGGACAGCTGAAGTGAGGGACAGAACTGGGTTGGATTAAGAAACATCTCTGGTCCTGTCTTGGGTGAAGGCAGATCAGAAGCGAGGAGAAAATATATCTGTCGGTTCATACGTGAACAACAAGTTAAGTATTATCGAATAATATGCCCTTAGTCGGCAGCTTCGAGTTTGATGTGATGATAAAAAGAAGCAGTCATTAAACCAGTCTGAAACTTGCATTCCAGCAGGGACAGCTTCTGAGGTAGTGCCGCTGTGTCATGGCACCATCTGTATGAAAACGAAAGAAAGAGAAGTGTATAAGAATTGCGCAAAAAGGAATTATTTCTGAGTGGTTGCTTCCTCGTTTGAATAGGCGCGTTAAACGCAAGCGCTCTCTCTTGGTTGTTTTCCGTAGCTTGGTGCCGATTCCAGAACGGCACTGTCTATGCTCATAAGAGCCTGTGTTAAGGGCTAGGATGTCTGCTTATACACGGCTTCTTATGGGAGAAGGTCAGAAATGGTATTGCCAGGATTGCTCTGGCGCATAACTTACGCTTTGTCCGTTAGAGTGCAGTAAAGCACGGGACTTAAGAGAACCACGTTCCTGCCACCTAGCGAAAGACAATGGTAAGAATACATTTCGCGCTATACCTTCCTACTGCAAGTGTGTGTCACCATCCTACTGCAAGTTAATGCTGAAGAACTTCAGAACGCAAATTAACGCTTAATGAAATCAGTTGTAGAAGCACAACACACAGATATCTTTATAAATAAAATTAATTTGGTTTCAATATAAATATAGTATTGGATTTTAAAATTCAGAGACAGTATTTCAACATGTGCATATTTCACAGCAGCTGGTTTGTTGGTAGAACATAAAACCCGAGTGTGCAGCATGTGTTGGATACATGTTTTCAAAACAATGGTAGAGTAGTTCTGTATGTGCTCTTGTAATGCTGTAGTTCATCGTGAGCATGGATTTTTAAAACAGTGTTCAGTGTTTTTTCTTTAAGTTAAACTTCACAGTAAAGTTACGAACATGAACAAGGTGAGTAAATTACTGAAAACTTCATTTAGTAGCAGTACTCTAAGTAAAAAAATTCAGATAAAAGCAATGGGTAGGCCACTCCCGAATCTGAATCTGCAGAAGCAAAAAAAAATCGATGCCGTAAGTTTAATCCAGATATTTATCAAAAGAACAAATGGATTTGCGGCTGTGATGAAAACAATGCAGTTTTTTGTTTTCCTTGTGTGTTATTTGGGGGAGATGTCCATTGGTGTGAGACTAGAATAACTGATATTGGGCATTTATGGTCTAAAATGAAAATGCATGTAACATCGAAGCGACACATGGACAATGTTCGAGCGTCTCATTTCCAGGCAAAACCAACATTCAGGACAACTTAGATTCGCAGTATAGACAAACAGTCAACAGCCATAACAAACAGGTAGACAAGAACAGGTATATGTTGAACTTAATTATAAACTGTATTTGGCTCTGTGGTGCTTTGGAGCTGGCCCTTAGGGGACACGACGAGACTGACGCCTCTCAAAATAAGTTTTTTTTTTCGTGAGCTCATTCAGTTTAGTGCGGAGTTGGATAAAGAACTTCAAGTGCATCTCAGTCAGTCATCAGTATTCAAAGGCATTTCCAAGATTGTTCTGCACGTTATGTTTGGTACAGTATATTATAAAATAGGATGGATTATTGATAAGATTACCTCAATCGTTCGTAATTGGTACACATATTTATACTTTAACAACCCTTATTTATTTATGGCACCATCAATACAATACCTCACCAGCCGCTCCTGCATTCCAGTGTCATTAGTACCATCCTTACTCTCATACATATCCACGCATACCCTTTGACGGAACTCTTGCTCTACCCTAAGAATAGACCACACTGCTTCAAAATTTACAACGTAAAATATGGTGCATCAATATTGGCAATCTTTGGTCGGCAGCGTGCATCAAATTGGCGTATAAGTAATCGATGTAATTGAAAAGCAACTTCCACCACCAGAAGAAAACAATTTCCAACAACAAATCATTTAGGGACCACAAATTGTATAAAGTCGAAGCGGGGACATGTGAATAACAACGCAAAAGGAGTTCACTGATGGCCTTCGTGCTCAAATTAGCATATCACCTTCCTACGTTTGTTATAGTGCAAATTTATCAACTTCAAGTAATGATTAAATCTCTCAACATAACTGTATTGTCGACAACACGGAATTGTGATTATCATAGTGAATCTCCTTTGGAGGCGAAAAAGTTGAAGGTTAGAGGAAATGAGAGACCATACAAAGAGAAGCACTAAAATATGCAAAGAATTTTTCAAGACTTCCGAACCTATCAAGTAATGGCCGCAGTCAGACTAGTTTAGTAAAAACATCGATGACAACACATTTAATGGCATGTCAATTTAAAAACTTCCAGAAGTTGTACTTGGGGTAGGTTTGGGTGAGCACAAATATAACACTGAACATGCTAATAAAATCAAGGTCCATGCCTGTTCAGAAAAATTGGACACGAATTTTAGTTATTAGACCTAGTTTTGGAGATTCCCAAATATCCGTCAAAAGACCAAATGTGAGCATGTGTAAATATTACAGCCACTAGCGATGCGGATGACTTATGCCCGATTTCACAAACAGATGTTAAAATCGACGTTAACAAATGTAACGCAACAATTATCACAGCGCTAAAACTTTGCATTTCACCAACCTGTTTTCTTGAAATGTTAACAAACCTGTGTTAACGCCAAGAAACTTGTAAATATCACAGCTATAGAAGGCTATGGATGATTTTCTGAACGAACTCCGATGCACTTTTGTTTTCATTTTCGTCTGCACAAATGGCGGATGAACAAAATCATAAATAAAGCCGTGAGACAAATTTCTCATCGACGGAGAAAGAATTGTTAATTGAAATGGTGACGAAGTGTAAGGATATCGTGGAAAATAAGAGGACAGATGCAGTGAATGTAAAAGAGAAAGATGTCGCGGGGAAAATATTGGAAACGAATTTAATTCAAATGCATGTGTCATTACTACAAGCACCAAACAACTTGTCAGTATTACGTAAATTTAAAACGAGGTGCGAAGAAGGACAAGTGACTTGAACGTTTCAAGACGGGAGGTGAACTATGTATTATCCACATAATTCAGTGAATTATAAAATCGCAAAATTATTAATACTTGAAGCAAAAGTGAGATCTGCATATTCCTTTCGATGTATGTTCTAACCTCTCTTGTACTTCCGCAATAACCTTCATAGCAACATGTTTCGACAGTCTACCCTTGTAGAAAATTTTCTTCTGATAGTTCCTCAAAATCATTTCTCCTCATAGGCCGTACTCTATTACGAATGCCATTTAGACGGTCTTAAATATAGCAAATCGACAACAACAGCTGAGTTCATGCTCGCCATCTTGACTATTTACAATTGTTAAGGACTTAACATTAGATATTCGGCTTGTTAGTTTAACATGAGATTTAACACGAGTTTTACGCTAACACTTGTTGGTGAAATGCAATTTTTGTTTTAACTATTGCTAAACTCGTGTTAAGTCTTAACATTTGTTGGTGAAATCGGGCATTAATGGTAGGGTCTATAACGGTAATAGGATTGCAGAAGGCAATAAATGAAGGTTTACCAAGATCAGCACCTAGGGAAGTAGCTTTCGTGGAATTAGGAAAGACAAGAAGAAATAGAATAATAACGAAAAGAACAATAAAATTTTGGAATAGGTGTTTGGCCAAAGAAGAAGGGGAAATTATGAAATTATGCATGAGACAGCAAAAAATATTAGAGAACTCAAATAGCTGGTGGGCAGAGATAGGAGGAATTATGGAAAAAAATAGGAATGGGAGATATATGGAGATTAGAGGAAAGGAATACAAGCGATGTGTGTAAATTGTTAAAATGCAGAATAGAAGATATAGAAAGACACTAAATATGGGCAAGTCTAGAAAGTAAGAAATCTTTACAATGTTATAAGAAAATAAAAAGAAATTGGGGACGAGTAACATATGTACGAAGCGTGTCCGTAAAATAAGGTCTCCAATTTTATTTAATACGGAAAACATGTTTATTGTCAATGAATGTTACATTGATGGAAAGGCGGAACTTACAGCTATTTTTCAACATAATCACCATTGCGATCGATGCGCTTTTGCATGCGCTTTGGCAGTTTTGGTATACCCTTGTCATAGCACTCTCCCGCCAAGCTGCGCAGGTAGCGCTCAACCTCATTTTTCAAATCATCGTCGGTCTGGAAATGTGTTCCACCCAGGTGTGACTTCAGCTCATGAAACAGATGATAATCACTAGGTGCTAAGTCTGGACTATAGGGGGAATTGGTAAGGATGTCCCATTCGAACTGGGCCAGGAGATCAGCTGTTTATGGTCTTCGGTGAGAATTTTGGGGACCCACCTCGTACACACCTTGCAATAATGCAAATGTTCGGTCTAGATCTTGTCAATCGTAGTCTTACTGACTTCAGAGATAAGTTCGCACAGCTCGCGAACTGTCACACGCCGATCTTTAAGCATTTCTTGCTCCACTTTTGCAATTGTTTCTTCTGAAACCGAAGGCCGACCAGAACGCTGTTCGTCATGGACGTCTGTACGTCCGTCTTTGAACTCTCTGAGCCACTTTCGCACGTTTTGACGTCCATACACTGTAGCCCATAGACTTCGCTTAACTGGCGATGAATTTCAGTAGGGAGACAGTGTCCTTGTCACTCAAAAAACGGATCACTGCACGCAACACGCACTTGGCGGCGGAAGTGATAGGAAGCTCCATCGCAAACGGCTGCCCAGCCAAAACTAATGGTTGCAACGGGTTCTCTGTTGTGGGGATTTGAAGGGGGGAAACCAGGCTACACTCCAGTGTTGCCGGATCTCGCGTAATAGCGTTCCTCGCGGTTCCAGCGCCTTGGAGACCTTATTTTACGGACACGCCTCGTAGATTACTGCAATAGGTAAGAGAGAGAAGAGTTAGCTTGAATGAGAACAGGAACAATATTTCTAAGACGGATAAGAGGTAGGGAGAAGGGAATTTGTGAATTGTGTAGGGGAAAAGAAAGCATAGAACACTATGTAACAGAATGCGAGGAGGTTGTAATGTGGAGAAAAAAGGTTTAGGAGGAAAAATGGGAGAAAGTAGAGAAGAGGATAGTAGCTATAAAAATATTAACGGGTAGGGGGGAAAAGAAGGTAAAAAGTATTGGTGAGTTCTTGTACAAAGTAAAATAAAAATGGGCCAGAAATGTAAAGAATATAAGAAAGGAAGATGAGGGGGAAGAATGGGACTAATTAAGTAACAAGGAGGCATGGAGGTTAAGAGCTAAATGGCAGAGCAGAAGACCAGGGTGTCATGTAAGCCAAGGTAGCAACAAGGTAAATACAAGTAAATGTAGCCAAAAGCTGTAAATTGTACAATTTTGGAATATGCATAATAAATCTAATTTTGTAATCTTGATATAAACTATGGTAACTTAGAATTGTGATGTTGGTACTCACTTATACGTATAAATCCCCGGGAATGACAGTCAGTATAAGAGGATGACATTAAAACTAACAATATTCCGGTCAATGAATCTTTACCGGACCTTTGGGGACACGGATTTGCCCTGGCATAAGTATGAAGCTCTTATTCTCAATATTGTCACCCAATTATCGGAAAGCACGACCAACTGACAGCTGACTAGGGGGACCGGAGGTAATCGGACCACGCCCACCCATTTATCTCGGTCACTAACTGAGGGGATGATTAGGGAAGTGTCACTGGTGGCTGGCCGCCTCTTCTCCCTCCCCCTGCCGTCTGGAACCTTCGCGGTGATTCACTGAAACGAGAGACTTTTTGAAACAGTGATATCCCTATAAAAGGGGGCTGCAGTTGGCAAGTTCAGTTCAGCTCTTGTCGAGCAGCGGCGAGGAGCGCCCAGTGAGCGAACGGACTGTGTACGTGCATCGGAGGAGTGTACGTAACTGAGTGCAGTGGACCTGTGACAGACGAACCGGTGAATTGTAATTGTGTGGATTACGTAATTCTGTGTAATCGGCAAGTGTTCGGATTGTAATTCGGTGGAAATAAAGAACATCTTTGAGTGGTTCAATTGGACTTTTAATTTCACGAACCCACAAAGTCACAATATTACCCGCATCAATCTTCCAGCTATTTTTGTATCTGAAGATTAAGAGCCTGGTGGTGGCATTCTAAATTAGTCATATGCATTTTCCCAGTCATTATAATATGTCTAGTTTTCAATTCATACACGAAAATTGTTAAATCAAGTTGCGTCAATTGAAACATACTGCATGACTGCCTCTTCAAAAAGTTTGAATAACGACAGCCGCGACTAAGTGAATACTAGCATCTCTTTGTAAATCAAATACTGTTCACCAAATTCAAATTAAATCTCTATGTGACAAAACTTATTCAAGGCGTGAAAGGAAATTATGAACTTAGCTCTGCGTGTAAATTAGTATAAGAGGGAAACTCACACACTACATTACTTAAACGTTTAGATCACTCTTCTAAGACGATATAAATGAATCTTAAAATTGGAGGAGTGAATAACCAAGTAATTTTCATAACTGTAGAGTAATTTATTAACATTATTATCCAAAAGTTAAGAAACCACATCAGCTGCAAACGCCAATACAAAAGGGATTGAAATATCTTTAAAGGTGCAACAAAAAAGCTAAGAAATTTGCAAGATTAGACCAACGGAACTTCGTGATAAGTATTATTCAATTTACACACAAAAAAGTAGTCAAAACACGTGTTACGCAAACTGATGAAAGACCAAATTAACAGCCACTAGGATTTATTCTATATAAAGTTTATCATTCAGGCACTGATAATCCTCTACTGAAAGAAAAGCAGTATGGCTTTTGCTACCAAAACGTGCTGATTTAAATAAATCAATAAACCGAATAGAATAAATAGACTAAAACGATGCTCCAGTTATCCAGAAATCTCGGTTTCTTGTACATTATTTTCCAACATGACAACCTAGAAGGTGTTAATCCGTATGCCACTACTTCCATCTGCTTAATTTCAGTAAGAGCAGCACCATATTCGCTTAAACTAGTACCCTCTATCTCAACGGCAAACAAGCCGTACAATTCTTTAACCAAAGGCTCAAAATAAAGTGTCTGTTGCTAAGATGGTAAAAAAACATTACAAAATAATTCCCTTCTGCAAGGAATATAGCACTATGCTTACTCAATTCCCGTAGAGATGAAAGAGCCTTATTAGTAGCAAAAACAAAATTGGTCTGCTGAGAAGGAATATGTAAATGAAGTGAGAAAGAAGCAAGATTTTGCATCCAGAATAAGTACACATGGAAAGTTTGATACCAGAGCCAGAAGCCTTCCATATCGATCTAGGGAAGCCAATTATTTTTTAGTAAAATCTGACACTTCACCTATAAAAAATTGACCAATAACTGCGAAACTCCGCATAAGATATCTGATGTAAGAGATGAAGAAGGTCCCTCCCCAACACACAGGCACACACAAGTATGACCTCAGCCATAGGTGTTCCTCAAACTGGCATACCGACAATCCAAGGGAATGGTGCTACACAGTTACTCCGGAAAAGTATGTCCCAACTCGGATTCAAACACCTTCGACAATCCCGGATATTTAGAAAAATCGGCAAAGTGCCCGATATTGAGCGGTTTCCAACTAAATTTTGCAATTTTCTGCAACAAAAATACTGAAAGTGAAGAGGAGATTGACTTAAATTCTGAGCAGCAGCTATATGATCTAGAGTGGGATATAGTACTTCGAAGTAACTGATCTATACTTCAAAACCGATACTAAAATAATGCTGTAGAATAATAGATCTCGGTAGAACACCTGCCTGCTGCACTAGGGGTCCCAGGTTCGATTCCCGGAGGTAGGGTTGAGGATTTTTCTTCAACCAAGACAATTCCTCATCTTCCCCAGAGTCTGGAAGTATGAATGAGAGTGCGAATGTACGCTTGATCTAATGATTAAAACCCAACGAATACGAGTTAACACCTTCGTTATGTTCCAAAGGAGAACGACCGCCGATATGACCACTAGAGTTAAAGGCGGGGTATAAATGTGTGCGTGATCTAATGATTAAAACCCAACGAATACCAGTTAACACCTTCGATATGTTCCAAAGGAGAACGACCGCCAATATGACCATTGGAGTTAAAGGCGGGGTTATTAAATGTGTGCGTGATCTAATGATTAAAACCCAACGAATACGAGTTAACACCTTCGTTATTTTCCAAAGGAGAACGACCGCCAATATGACCACTAGAGTTAAAGGCGGGATATAAATGTGTGCGTGATCTAATGATTAAAACCCAACGAATACGAGTTAACACCTTCGATATGTTCCAAAGGAGAACGGCCGCCAATATGACCACTAGAGTTAAAGGCGGGGTATAAATGTGTGCGTCATCTAATGATTAAAACCCAACGAATACGAGTTAACACCTTCGATATATTCCAAAGGAGAACGGCCGCCAATATGACCACTGGAGTTAAAGGCGGGGTATAAATGGAATGTAGATTTCAGCCGGACATAGTAATTTCAAATAACCGGAAAACGCAAAACTCATGGCACAGTTTAACACGGTTACAATACATATGCTTCCCTAACTGTCGTGAGGCGGATGTCATTTGATGATAACGTTAAATAACTGACGTCAACAGACTTACATTTGGGTCAGTCACTAACATCGTTGACTTAATTTCTCTAATGGTTGCTGTTCAGTGACAGTCGCATTGTGTGCTAGGGAGTTGGTGAGCCTTTGTTTTAAAAGAAAGCCAGCAGTGAGTAGAAGGATGTGCTTGTGCTGAGACGAATAAATTGAATACACTACGATAAGCATCAAGCATTTCATTCTCCTGACAATTTGTCGATTCTTCTTCATACTGTCCATTTAGGTTGTGAGATTTGATTTGACGGCCACAGCTCACACCACAACGGAATATTTGAACTTCATTGTGCATGTGTCCTCTATAGTATTAGGTGACTCTGACAATTTTATTCTATCAGTTAACTTGAGCAGAGTTCCCTCCGTTAGAGGAAGTTCACCTCAGATCGTGGTCTCATACCAAAGACAAGTAGTCTAGCCCCTCAAAACAAACACAACATCCGCAACTTACTAAACCACCCTCTAAAAAATAGCACACCGAAAACTCAATTATCAGGCATTTACCAAATGAGTTGCCAGGATTGTGACAAGATATACATTGGTAAGACCAAAAGGAATCTAGGAACAAGAATGAAAGAACACTTCAGAAATATTAAATTCAAACAAATGGACAAGTCGGCCGTAGCACATCACTTTTGGTCTGAGAATCAGAACATAAAACAAGAAGTAGAACTGATCAAACAGGCAAAGGAACCTCTGGAACTACAGATTTGGGAAAACATATTTATTACGAAAAAACAGGACCTGTTAATGAATTTTGAAATTCCCGCGGTAGATGACGTCATCAAACTTACCAGGACGTTAGATGACAGCACAACACCAAGCCAGATACAGACACCGGATGCATCTTCAGTCAACCACAGAACTGACGATAGGGGAGAAGTCCCCAGAAACTAGTCTTCATAAAAAACGTGTAAGTGGAAAAAAGTATATACAAGGTTGACTCACTTGCCTAATTTTAGTAACAATGACACTCCACTTTCTGAAATACTTATTTTTATTCTATATAGTGAATACCTTGTTTATTTTGTTTCATATATCATTCTACTTACAGGGGAACAAAGTGCATACATATTTTGCAACTTTTCCAAAGAAAATTCAATTGCGATTGAACTGTAAACTGGCACAGCGCTATTCCAGTTTCCAGAATAATAGCTTTGGTCAGTTCTTTTATAATTATTTATTATTATTAAATATTCTCTTATCAGTTATTGATGCACACTTACTATTAATCTTAACATACTAGTATTTATTTTTTCCCATTTTTAAAGTAGTTTTTAAAATTTAATTTAAGCCCACCAACAATAAATGAAGTTGGTGAAATGATGCTATAAGTAACCCATTAAGCTTAACATTTGCCTTATTTCAATATTAATAATGCTTATTTATTGATTTATCATTAATTGCGGCTTCAGCCTAAATTTGTGTGCCAGAGATACATTTTAATTAATATCTTTGCTTCTAAGTGAGAAATGGGATACCTTTATAAGGGTGTATGAAAGGCAGTAACTGAATTAATATGATTTTAGGCCCTGTCTAAAACATTAAAATAAAAAAAGCCTCGAAGCCCTCAATCCCATCAATTGGTAAGAAGAAACCATAAACTTCGACTAATTCACCGATTAAGCAGAAATAGAATAAACGTGTACAAACAACCTATATAAACCGGTTAGAAAACCTCCACATGTTAGTAAAGCGCGTAGTCTTACTTTTAGAGCTTCTAAATTAGACAGGGAATGCTGACGTTTTTTAACAGACGGGTTAGACCCTTCTATGGTTTGCTGCACTGTCAAAGCTTCAGAGCCTACCTTAAATTCAGTAAACAGCTACAAACTCCAACTGAAAAGCTCACTAAGTATGTAATCTATTTGGTTTATATAATGCAGAAGCAACTTGCTGCTGCAGCAGGATTTATGGTGACGATATGCGGCACTTTGATTATCTCGTTGCCCCAGATTTGGAAGTCAGCTTGTAGCAGGAATTCCCTTTACGTATGTCACACTTCTCTTCGAGACAACGCCGAGGATACAACGCCGACCTACCAGAGTAGGAAAGAAAAACGCAGCTAAATGCAAGAAGACCAGCCAACCAGCGCAGCCTTCGCCTGCCAGCTCTCGGGCACCGTCTCCCGCCTCTTCGCCACTACAGGTGGCTGGGGCGGAGCCTCCCGCGGAGCTGACCGGGAAGTTCTGGGGAAGTAGGTCTTCACTGAAGCCCGCTTCCCCTCTGGAAGCCCGCCAGGTGCCCAGCCAACTCCTCGAGAGTCCTAGCAGTTAAATTCGTCGCAAAACAGAGTGTCGAGTCAAGAAGACTACTGCCGCTAAGCAGGGAATCACCGGAGAGGGGCCTAGCTCGCAACAGTCTCTACCAGAACCTGGCTCTGCTTCCCAGCTGGAAGCAAGCCAGTCAACAGCGGCCACCAGCCAGCCGCCGCCACGCAGCCACCATCCCAACACAGCAGCGAGTGCACCACAGTCAGCACCTGCCCCTGCCTCTCAGCCGAGAGCAGGACAGCTCACATCGGCAGTTAGCCGTCAGCCGACACCACCCACACATCTCACCAGCATTGTGGTGAAGGGAGTGCCCTGGGACCTACAAGCACGCTTCGTGCTTTCTGCAGTGCAGCATCAGTGGTCTTCAGCAACAAGGGTACACAGCATCACATCAGCCCGGGACCCGATACCGCTGGTCAGAGTGGAGCTAGCCAGCACCGCAGATCTGGAAGCTGCCCTGACTACCGGCGCTTATTAGGGCAGGTACTGAGGACCGAGGCCAGCCGACAGACTCGACTAGCTCCATGCTGCCACTGCTGCGCATACGGGCATACAGCAGAATCCTGCGCAGCCGAACCGAGGTGCCACTACTGTGTTGCCTCCTGCCTCACTCGGTCTGCACACAGCATGACCTCCGCCGCCGCCGTCGCTATTGTGCCTCTTGTGGAGGGCACAATCACTACACAGGGCAGGTGCTCTGCCCCCTGCATCCCTGTAGGAAGGCATCACCTATTCCACCAGCGCCGTCATCTTCTCAACGACAGCTGAGTACACCACAGCCGCCACATCAGCAACCTCAACAGCCAACAGCACTTCACTCTATCAGTCAGGAGTAGCTCTGGGAAGAAGTCCAGGGCCTAGGAGAGGTCGTTCGCGTTCTCCATTCGAAGTTCCTGGTCGTAATGGCCAAACTGATCAACTTAGAGGAACTTCTAACAGAGCACATGACTTCATCTGCGCATCAAGCTACAGCACACACGAATCTCAGCATAGAGCTTGCAGAATTACGAGAAGACATACACGAGAAGCATGGATTCTCAATCAGACATCGCGACACACACACACACACACACACACACACACACACACACACACACACACATGCTCCGGAGACTCATCAAGGAGGAAGTGGCAGTCCTCCAGACGATGTACGACGGACCCAACACCAGAGGTCGACACCAACAGCCGCACAGACCCTACACTCGTCAATAACCTTAATTCCTCATTCACTTCCAAACAAGACCGCTCACTTCTCCCTGACATATTACCCAGAATCCAGTTACACCCCACTCCTAATAAGCAAGGGCGTAAGCAGGGCTTTGGTCATGTTTACGTCCTGCCGCATTCCTCACCTTCGACCAGGCCTTGGCCTGGCCAATATATCCCTTCCTTGAATCCGCAGGTGCTACAGCGGTACTGCCACAGCACCACTCCTGAATACTCACCGGTGGAGGTTTTTTAGTGGGTAGGGCTGGAGGTTCGATTCCCCAGAGGAGTCCCACACTCCAGTCTCAGGATAAGTGCGTAGCATGCATTTTTCCTGCACTAGAAAAAAACGTATGTGTAAGATGTTAGCCCAAGTTGCGACTGGGATCGTGGTATGTCGGCTGCCCTCCTGGATGATGATGATGATGATGATGATGATGATGATGATGATGATGATGATGATGATGATGATGATGATGATGATGATGATGATGATGATGATGATGATGATGATGATGATGATGATGATGATGATGATGAAGCCACTCCTTCTCGATCTAAATCCTTCCTTCAGATCTGGCATTCAGACGTATTGATGTATATAAAAAAAATCTCCTGCGCTGCTTCGGTCCTTACATGACAACCCTTTCTCAGGCCTGGTCGCGAGCGAAATAATCATTTTTGTAAATACTCAGAAATAAATAAATTTTAATTTATAAATACCCAAACTTGTAATTTAATTGCGATACTTTATGCCATTTTTATAACACCTTACATAAGAATGATATTTCTTCGATATAATTCTCTGAAAATAAGTTTAAACTATTTTTAGTATTTTAGTCCGTTTACATCGACATTCCACAATCCAAAATACATCTGTTCTCTTCGACGTTACACAAACGAATGACGCCTTCTTTGCTAGCTGTTCTCCCAAAATTATTCTCTCGTTGCCATCACTACTAATCAAACTTAATTTTCACCGGTCCACGTCACACATTACATAATCTCATTTTTAAATTTACCAATGATACAACATTCACATCATATCACTGAAATATTGCGTCATCTCATGACCTACTGAATTTTAACAATTTCCTTTATTATTCATTTTAACACGTCCATATCTATTCTTAAATCATTAAACATGTTTAAACAATTTTACAAATCTTGGAGCCTAAATCAAAACAACCTTCCTAGTGCCAATACACATAGATTTCTTGATGGCTCTCCATAACGTTGCAACTCTAATATAGAAATGGATAAGTCGGCAAAAGTCTCATGAGAATCTAGAAAACTTCAGTTACCACACATTTTAACAGAAACGCAATCTGTGGCTCATCCTCGATTGCCCACAATGCGTTTGAAAAAGTTTCTGTGGAAGAGAAAATTTGATGCGAAAAACCGATAGATCAAGTAAGAACAGTCTCACGTTTTACCAGTTGACAACCCAAATATTTCAATTTACACCAGAAATACAATGAGTAATATATTCTGAGGCAGTAAAATTCTTCCGTTGCCAATAAAGTACAAAGGCATGAATATCTTCGCGTTGCAATGCTTTTAATTCATGACAAGCCCTGTCGCATACAGCCAAAAATAATAAGGTTGGACTGAAACAAATCACTGCAATTGCGTTGGAACAAATCGACCGTCTTCCCTGTAGTCTAGATTTAGCACCAAGTGATTTCTGGGGGAAATTTCAACAATGATGACGATGTCAAGGTATGCATGCAAGAACTAATTTTTCGATATGGTTAGTATGTGACTATCGGCGATGACTATTTGGAGAATTAGTGTCAGGTGTGAGGTAGTGTATGATAATAAAGTGTTTGGAAACTAATGTTACTGTCAAAATTACCTCAATTTACTTTTATTTTAATTAATTTAAAACATGGCTCGTAGCTTTAAAGCATTATATAGTGATTACTATGCTATAATTTGAATATATGTTTCTAAATACAATTGCTTTAAATTTTCAAAGCACAGAATTAAATTAGAAAAATACTTTTCTATGTATTTTTAAAATTATCATTCAGTGCTTGTACTTGCTTAAATGTTCATTACAGTTACAGTATAAAATGCAGTTATCCTCTTTAAAGTAACTTTCAACACCCTATCCATGTGTTTATTTATAATTCGAAATTTAGTTTATAGCTTCTTCTATGGATGATGGACCACTGAGTGCAAGAACTGTTCAAGGAATTTCAAGGTATTGACCGTCTATAGCATGTTGGTCTATAAATTTGTTATGGTAATTGCTCCAGCAAGAAATGAAAGAGATAGAAGTAAAAGTAGGGCTGAAAATGATTTCAAAATTGTAAATATATATAAAAAAGTTCAGACACAATAATGTACATAACTTAGCAACACACAAACATTCACCAACAGATGATAAAATCTATGTTAACAAATGTAACGTAACAAAGATGTTAAATTTATTGCATTTCTCCAAATATGTTTTCTGAAAATGTTAACAAACACGTGTTAACGCCAAGAGACTTGTAAATATTACAGCTATAGAACGCTATGGATGAGTCGTAATATTTTCTGAACGTACTACGATGCGTTTTTGTTTTTATTTTCGTCTGCATACAGCTAAAAATGGCGGATAAACAAAATCGTAAACAAAGGCCGTGAAACAAATTTCTCATCGATGGAGAAAGAGTTGTTAATTGAATAGACGACGAAGTAAAAGAATATCGTGGAAAATTGGAGGACGGATGCGGTGAATGTAAAAGAGAAAATGTCACGTGGGAAAAAATTGGAAATGAATTTAATACAAATGCATGTGTCATTACTAGAAACACGAAACATCTTCTTCAGTGTTACGTAAATTTAAATTGAGGAGCGAAGAACAAATGACGAGTGGCTTGAGCGTTTCAAGACGGGAGGTAGACAGTGCATTATCCACGTAATTCAGTAAATTATAAAATCGCAAAGTTATTAATACTTGAAGCAAAGGCGAGATCGGCATATTCCTTTTGATGCATGTTCTAACTCAGTATTACGTAAATTTAAAACGAGGAGCGAAGGACAAATGACGAGTGACTTGAACGTTTCAAGACGGGAGGTGGACAGTGTATTATCCACATAATTTAGTAAATTATAAAATGGCAAAGTTATTAATACTTGATGCAAAGGCGAGATCGGCATATTCCTTTCGATACATGTTCTAACCTCCCTTGTACTTCCGCAGTAACTTTCATAGCAACTTGTTTCGACAGTCTATACCTCCGTAGAAAATGTTCTTGTGATGGCTCTTTAAAATAATTTCTCCTCATAGGCCGTACTCTATTACGAATGTCATTTAGACGGTCTTAAATATAACAAATCGACATCAACAGCTGAGTTCACGCCCGCCATCTTGACTATTTACAATTGTTAATGACTTAACATCAGAAATTTGACTTGTTAGTTTAACAAGAGATTTAACACGAGTGTTAAACAAACACTTGTTGGTGAAATGCAATTTTTGTTATAACTGTTAAACTCGTGTTAAGTCTTAACATCTGTTGGTGAAATCGGGCAAAAATGTATCGTATTTGCAGGCGTACAGCCATCATAAGTAAAAATTGTACCTTAAGTTAAGTAATACGTAACTTTACAAATACAGAGTAGTTGTGTTCAGCACAGCAGAGTGAAATGCTTGTGTCCTGTCTCACTGCTTTAAGGGTTGCTAATTTTAAAACGTCTTAATGTCCAAACCCTATCCGTCTGCTGAGAATAAAAGCTGTGGTTCTAATTTCAAGCAAGAATTCATACGTAACTGGCAAAGGCAGAAAGTTTCATTAGCGTGAATATATCTTCTACAATACGCTTTATAATTACATTAATATCACAGCTGAGATGTTCATAACAATAAAGGAAGCCATCTCTTTTGTGATTTACTCCACGTGGAGATGAGATCCTTATGTCTGATTAGGTCGAACAGGCTTCCTTCATTGGTTGGAGTAGTGTTTTGTTGCGTCTCGCTTCGATCCAATAGGAATGGTTTCTAATCCAACTTTCGTCAATCAAAGAACATCTTCCTCACGTGGTAATAGGTGGTTCTCCTTTACAATATTAGTTAACTATAAAATGAACTGTAACAGTAAAGGAAACTCAGTAACTTCTCAAATGGGTTAACAGTACCATATGTCCATTAATTACAGCCAATTCAGGTGTTTCCTTTTTGGAAACTTTCTATGTTTCAATTGTATAGTGTAATCAGATAAACAAAACCAAATACACTAGTACTATATCGTCCGGGAAGTACATCCGCCTCCATATAAATGAACCATAATTAGTGTGTTAATATCTCCCTTCATCTCTGCTTGCGCTCTATACAAAATGAGTAGGTAAATTTGTGTGTAAACCATTCAAAGAGCAATAACAATGAGAAACACTACGATTATAGCGGTCTGTCTTTTGACAGTTCTTTATGTGGGTGTAGTAACTGCTGTTGAGAAGGTAGGTTACATCATTATCACCTTCACTATTTTCTTTATGAATTAGTTTAAAGTCATCCATTCATTGCTCATTTTTATATGATGCTTTTTAATTCCACTTGAACTTCCTTGCAGCGAGATTCTCTTTTGTCTCCTTTAATAGATTATGCTTTGTACTATAAAATTACATTACACAGTCTATTGGGTTGTTAAGAATCAATGTATACTTTAATAGTTATACCCATACCGTATTCAATTTTATATTCTCTACCGCATAGATGGTTTAATAGAGGAAGTCTGCATTGCATTTGATCTCTCAATAAAATCGCATGTGCCTTTGTCTGAATTTAATACGTGAGGTAGACACCCTTAATGGCATCAATGCGAAGATTAGGAGGGGAAAAAGAAAATTCAATCCCTGCTTTTTATGGAAACTCATTTTTTAAAATTTATAAACCCTCCCTAGGGTGTCTCTCTTATGCAGAGGACACCCTTTTTATCCATTCAATGACTCATCCCACCGCAGTCAAGGCCAGAGTGTGTAGGATGGAAGTTGTACAACGTAAGTCCTGATAGTAAAGCGATCCTCGACCTTTCTGGGACGCCACTTTTTCAACAGGATAGCTGCTCAATTGTCAACACGAGGCTGACACCCAGTGCACCTCGGATCAGCCCCTCCGCGGGGAAAAATAATTTCTTGCAAGTACCGTAAGTGCCAGTGGTCTAAATTCCTTAAAGAAGTTTTTATTTCTGAATTATATATAGTTAACGTGGTTTCTGAAAGTTAATAATAATAACTATTATGATTATATAAAAAAATTTCATTGTTTCCTCACACTTCTAAAATTAGATATATGAAACAATGGAATATATGTATATGAAGAAGTTATGCAGATCGGGGCGTTTCTTGAAAGAGTTGAGTAAAATAGGGTTTTCTGGAACCCTCCATTTGCAACGACATCATTGTCAAGAATGGATATATATTCACATTAACCTCAAGCTGGTGATAACACTTTCGCTAATAGAAAAGAGACGATCAGCTGGGAAACCATACGCAGAAAAACGTAAAGTGGTAAACCAAGTTAAGTATACACATAATGAATCCCAATGAAGTTTCAGAGGAACAAATTTATTTATTTTTCAACCCATTATTTAAATTAATATTTGCAGCATCTCTTTCTTCCCTCTTTAGAGAAAGGCTTATTTGGTTATTTATTAAAATAAAGTTTATAGAAAAAGTGTTGTGAACTAATACCAAACCGGAGCTGAAATTTTAACTGCGTGCCTAGCAAATTAAAACTTTTATAACTAGCACCACTATATTGGTAGCGCTTATTGCCCTTCGAGTACAAGTCAAATATGTATATTTATACAATTCCTTAACTAATTTTGAATCAGTTGTTACTCCCATAAATCCAAATTGGGAAAGCGATTAACAAGTAATCTTAAAATACCAAAGAATATATTATGTGTTTGTTCCCTTACATCAGATTCCTTCCTTGTAGTTGATATCAAAATGAATTAGTTTACGTAGGAGTTAAAGAAAAAATAGTAACATTATTTTTCCGGTGTCCTTGTATTTATTCACTCGAATGAATAAGTATTCCATATAATTTAATAAATGTAACTTGATTTATAATGAAAGTACGTAGAAAAGACATAATAATGACCCTTATGATGCATTTCACGAATTTTCACATTAATAATAAACAAAATAGTTCAGGAAGACATTAGAAAATTAGGAGAAAATGGAAGGAAAGATTTGGCGAGACTATATGCTCCAGAGCTTCAGAATAGTGCTACCGGGAAGCAGGGTGATCACTAGCACTTTATCAAATGAAATGGAAAGACTACACCGTTCTGTACTTCAAAACTTATTTTCTGTCTTTTTAATCTGAGAGCTGATCATAAATGGACTTTTTTCTGTTGAATTAAAAAATAATCTCTACTTTCTCCCATTACGTCAGGTTTTCAAACTATCCAAAAATAACAAAATGAAATTAAAGCTTTGTGAAACGCAATAAAAATTACTTTCAACAGGAATTTTATATTAAAACTAGGTCGTAATTATAAATTATTTGCTACTAAATTAATCAATAATCAGTAATAATTATAAGCATATTCATAACCTACCTCAATATTGCACTGCAAAATTTCTTCTCTTTGACTTTCTAGCATGTTGTTCAGAGAAGTCCCTTTTTAAGATCCAACAAGCAGTCTGTCATCATGTTAATACTCCACTTCCCTTGATACATCATCTCCATAGTTTTTATATCCTGGTGAAATATTTTATTATGTTCCTCACTAAAATCCCCTAAATTATCAGGGAAATAATTTAGATAGGAATAAATAAAATGTACCTTGATACCCACGTTGTAACCAAAGTGTTTAGAATAATGTAGCATCACTTTCGCCTTGTTAACATAATTTAGGTATTTTTTATTTCCAAAGAAATTAAAATCAGCATTTCTGAAAGCATTCCAGGCATCTTTCACTTCTCGACTCATAGTATTCATGAACTGACTATTCATCATCATTTTTCGGAATTGTGAACCAACGAATACACTAGCTTTAATTTTTAATAGGATAGTAAAGGAAATGTAACACAAAGGAATTTAAAGCACTCGGTGTCTTTATCTGGAATTTTCTAAAAAAAATGTTTCATTTCACCTAATTTTACCTTTGAGGGATTCATAAGAGGTTCAATTTTTATATATAGTTTTCTTCTCCTGGTGCTAAATTGATCCCATATGGCCACTGTTCCCTTTCCCACTGTTCTGATCTAGTTCCGCTATCACATTCACATAAGGAACAAGGATATTTTGTGAAAGCTGACCAGGTAACAATCCAATTTTGAAATCTCCACAGAGTATCCAAAGATAGTTTTCGTAACGCAGTTTTAGTAACAAAAACTTAACATTTTCATATGTCTCCTTTAAAACAAAAGAAAGGGCCACAGAAATGGAAGGATGAATGCTTCCATTATGAAGCAAAACACCTGTAAGGCTTTTCTGAGAAAAATGTATGAAAAACATCCATTCTTTGGAATTGTAGTTTGTTATAAACTTTTAAGACAGCAAGGATGTCTTGGCAACACACCAAATTTTCCTAGTCAGCAAAAGAAGCCTCAAGTTCCTTCTCACGATATCTGTACCCTGAAAAATACTCTCAGCCAATACTTTTTGTTTTAACCTAAAATCTAAATGTGCTGCTGATTATTTATGCAAATTTAAGTCTCTCACTAAACCATTAAACTCTCTTTCATTCAAACGTTTATCATCATCAGAATTTCCGTTTATAAGTATGAGATTCAGTTTCAGTTTTACTGAATGCAGACAGCAATAGTCTTATTCAGGGTGTAAGGGAACCGGAATATCAGGACCATGAGGTTCAGTTCGAATGGCAGAAGAATGTTTGGATATACGATATCTTCATACTTTTTAACATTATATCCTGCTACCTTAACTGTATAAAAATAACAATCATCTCCATGATTTCTACGTTCTCTCCAAATCAGAGGGATACCAAATGGTAATGACTTTTTCCCCCATTTTTCCAGCTCCGCTACTCCGTAACCTTGCAACAACTGCGACACTCTTTATGACAACAGAAAGTGAAGCAGATGTGTAAAAAATACGACTCATCTAAAATTTAATAAGGATTTATCCTGTTCTAATTTAATGCCAAAACATGTAAAGTAGATTTCTTTACATTGGTTGTTATATTTTCTCTCTGATTTAATAATTTATATGACCCACATATGTATCAAAACAGATTTTGATCATTTACACTATTTTTTGGGCATTTCTAAGAACATAACCACTGTCTTGTGCTCTCGCAGAAAATAAAAACTAACTTCACTTTACTCGACTTTACTCGACCACCAACCAAACAAAATTGATCCCCAATTTAAAATAACTTTTCTTCTTCTTTTTCGTCTTCTGCTACCACTACCTTTCGGATTTAGGCTTTTGACCTGTTTCTACATCAAGAGATTGAGTTTATCCATCTGCGTATGGGCATTCAACGCTTCTTCTTCTGTAGGTTGGTATGAATTAATTAATATCCGTGGAAAAATTGTGCTGTAGCATTCTTTCTATTTGTTTTAACCAATTATTTCCTATTTCATTTATTCTGTTGTTTAAGTTTATTGTGTTTAATTCTGTTCTAATGTCCTCATTACTTTTTACTAAAAGTATATATCTCATAACAGAACGTAAGAATTTCATTCCGGCTGATTCTTTCTTCTACGTCGTCCTGTTAATACGTGTGTTCTATTATTTGTTCAAACGTTATGGCCTATTGAAATGGTTCAGGTATATATGGATTGCACAATAGTATGGTTTTTAGGGCCTTGTTATTTGTTTTAAAACGTACATTTAAGTGTTCTTGCCATTATGTTATAACATCGTCGAAATATATTCACTAAATAGTGCTGAGGACATTGGGCAGCCTTGTTTAACAATTTGATTAACTTTAATTTGCTTCTTATTATTATTATTATTGATTGATATACATATATCTGCATACTATAAAGTTTGAATTACTCTTATCAGTTGTTCTAGATAACCTCTTTATACATTATTTCCCAAAATTTTCTTTGAAATAATCTACCAAAAGCGTTATCGTAATTGATAAATAGTGTATACGTTGACAGATTGAATTTTCCTCCCTTCTGAATGATCTGCTCTATCACAAATATGCAATCTGATTAGTAACGCCCATTTAAAAATCCATTTTGTTCTTCTGAAATCATATATTTATTAATTATGTTTAGTCTACGAGTTATTATCTTTGAAAATATTTTATAGTTAGTAATTAACAAATGTATGCCTCTACTGTTCTGGCAATCATTTCTATTGCTTTTTAAAATCAGAATGCATTTTTTTCTCTCTTCCATTCCTCTGGGGCTTTGCAGATTTTCGAGCAAAGATTTAATATTTCTAAAAAAAATTCTTTACATTGGTCGAAATTAATTTCAAGAGTTCAACATTGATATTTTCTACTCCAGGTTATTTTTTGGTTTCAATCGTAGATGTTTTAAGCATGTTACCTAGTTCATCCATCTCAATGGGGTCTGTTTACACCGTTGTGTCTAGTGTAGGATTAATGTCTTTTGCATGATCATTTACCCATAGTTCACGAGTGGAATAATATGTTATCCAATTATCTTCTCAGATATTACTTGTTTGCAGTTTATCTCTTTCTGTTGAGTTTAAATATTTCATGTTATATGCCACTTCTTGAGCTCCATGATAAAGTTGTTCTATAGTGCTTACATATTTTTCCCAATTTTCACATTCCAATTTTTGCACTTCTCCATTTGCTATAGCACTTTTATATTTGTATAAAGCAACTCTTAAAACGGGATTTTCTATTACACCAGAAAGGAAATATTTAGTCTAATAAGCTGAATTGCACTTCGGTATATGCAGTGACCTTCTGTCAGTTCTCTTATGCATTTTTTGCGTTAATAGTAATTTCTAAGAGTAAATATTTCCTTCAGTCAATGCTTATGGCCTGACACACTCAGCACTAACACAATACACATTTCAATTTCCTCTTCCTCTTTATATATAAGATGGACGCAGTTACTGTAGATGAGCATCTCCAAGATGGATATAGTTAGTAGATGTTAATAAACATAAACATATAAAATATAAACATAATAGTTAGGTATATTGTGTCACATTTTAAGTAATAAAGTTGAAATTACAAGCTGCTGACCCTTTCTAACAAACGATAAGTACACGGTAATATTGCTACAGTACGTACATTACGAAAAATATTCAAACCATAACATATTGAATTGTAAAAATGTCTGACATAGTACGTGATAACAAATATTCAGGTTTTCAATCAGTATAAAAATGTGTTTCAGAAACACTATTTGACTTAAGAAAAACGAAATCCATGCAGAAAATGGTATCTATGTAATACTTGTCTGTTTTGTTTTCAGGTTTTCTATCTAACTTATAAATTCTTAAAATAAGACCTGAAGCTTTCCTGGCGACGAGTACGCTCACTTTCTTCTCAGGCAGCCAGCCAGGTGAAAAGATGATTAGATATCAACGTTTCGGGAGTGTGCATCTCTCCCATCATCAGGATATTTATAAAATGTTATAAACACAAACGAAATACTGGATATACACAACTATAAACAAAGACAAAACACTAACAAAATTCGCATTACTGAACAAAAGACTGTTTTCAGTAAATTAAACGCCAGGTCAGGAGATGGCGTGAGTATAGAAAACTGTGTCAAAGAAACGTAACTACTTAACTTGATTATCAAGCTGTATTGATCTTTCTTTCTTAATTCAACGGATTTCCATTTTTAAGGCCGGTTTCCAAGAGGAGCTGAACTGAAATCCAGCATCACGATTAAGCGTGCTCCTTTCAGAGGAAATCGCCAAAGCCTCCTTAATCCTCCGCTCCTAGTAACTGTTGCATTTTGCCAAGATGGTCGTCTCCCGAAAATTGGCTCTATGGTCGTTATCAAAACAATGCTCTGCCAGCCCAGACTTCTCAGGTTGCATTAAACGAATGCTCCGTTCATGTTCGATTATTCTGGTAGCGATGGTCCTTCCGGTTTGTCCTATATACCCTGCCCCATATTCACAGGGAATGCGGTACACTCCCGGAACTTGGAAGTCCAGTTTGTCTTTAACTGTGAATATGGAACACCGTATATAGGACAAACCGTAAGGACCATCGCTACTAGAATAATCGAAAATGAGCGGAGAATTCGTTCAATGCAAACTGAGAAGTCTGAGCTGGCAGAGCTTTGTTTTAATAACGACCATAGAGCCAATTTTCGGGAGACAACCATCTTGGCAAAATGCAACAGTTACTGGGAGAGGAGAATTAAGGAGGTTTTGTCGATTTCCTCTGAAACGAGCACGCTTGATCGTGATGCTGGATTTCAGTTCAGCTCCTCTTGAAAACCGGCGTTAAAAATGGAAATCCGTTGAATTAAGAAACAAATATCAATACAGCTTGATAATCAAGTTAAGTAGTTACGTTTCTTTGACACAATTTTCTATCCTCACGCCATTTCCTGACCTGGCATTTAATTTATTGAAACAGTCTTTTGTCCAGTAATGCGCATTTTAATAGTGTTGTGTCTTTGTTTCTAGTTGTGTTATATCCAGTATTTCATTTGTGGTTATAATATTTTATAAATGTCCTGATCATGGGAGAGATGCACACTCCCAAAACGTTGATATCTAATCATGATTTCACTTGGCTGGCTGCCCGAGAAGAAAGTGAACCTATGAATTCCTGCTATCGTGGATTTAAACTCAAATGTTGCTTGCGCTACAAGCACTCCTGTTATTCCACAGTGAAGTGGATTGCTTTTCTTTGCAATTTAAGATCATGATAGTGGTTAAGGTCAACTGTTAAAACAGAAGAAACTTTTGCTAAACGTTGAGTTTATTTACTAAATTGTGTTGTACTATATCGGAATAGACCGATCAGGAGAATGGTCACTTCTTTATGTGACTTGGAGGACCAGAAAGGTTAACACAATCGTTATGGAAAAGCTCCGACAAATGGACAGGACATAATGAGATTCATGTTAAGGAAAAGACATTGCGCTGAGATAATTTGAGAGTAATTGTAGCCGAACTGTAGTGTAATTAATTTATTGTGTTACAAGTTTTAAAGGTTTCTGTTATTGTTAATGATGGTATTGTTGCTCTCGTTACCATAGTTACTATTATGGGGCTGGTTAGCTCAGTTGTTAGTCGGACGAACGTCTATCTCTTTTCAGGACTGATAGGACACAAGTAACAGAACTGTGTAGCAACAAACTATAAAACTTGAAAGTAAGGTGTCCTGAACAAACGTTTTCCTTATGTTCATGTAAAAGTTACTATAATATATTACGAAGAAACTGCTGTAACTACTAAACATGCATACGTACTCTAAGCTCACGTCTTCCTATCGTTGCTATGGAGGAAATAAACCAAGTTCTGCCCCGCCTTGGTAGCGTAGATGGTAGCGTGTCTGCCTCACGTTCAAGAGGTCCCTATTTAGAATCTTGGTCAGTTAAGTGCAGAGGATCTACTCCCATTAGCCCTGGACCCGTAGGACCAAGGACCCGGGTCTCCTTCTACCCGGAAGCGATGGATACTCCGGGGCTCTTTCCATAGGACAATATCTGGAGTCTAAAAAGCCCCCCGCTGAGCACAACATCAAGACGGGATGGAAGTGGATACGCCACTTATGCGCGTCAACCCCGCAGGGAAGACTACCGAAAAACCTCGGTTGGGCCGCCTGGTGATCTAGCACACCTTCTACTAGCTCTGCAGGCTAGTACCCGGGACTTATTAGGCAATCCTCTACCCCCTCCGGGCGGCCGTAGCCTGGCCGGAGGTACCCAATTCCCCGTGGATGTCAGGAACATACTGCCCGCTCGAGTTCAACCCAATCCGAACAACTCCCCTACAGGAGGGGCTAGGCAGTTCGGCCCAAGGTTCCTCTAGTAACGTCAGAGGTACCACGAGTGCTAAAGAATCTTGGTCAGGGTGAGTTACCTGGATAAGGTATTTTCCAGGGTTTTCCATCATCCTTCAAGACGAATGTCGGATAACTGTAAGCACCATGGACCCTGGACTCATCTGAGCATCATTTCACCCAATTCATTCACCATCCGATATGACTTGTTGGTGGACGTAAATTACACAAAAAAAGAAAAGAAAAAAGAAACCTAAGTTCCTATGCAGCGTTTTGGCTGAAAATTACCATCATATTAAATTTTACAACGCGACTTACATTAATATGTGTTTAATGATATAACAGTGTTGCTGCTTATTCCCATTTCATGATAAATTTTAATTTGAACTAACCTATATGACATACTCATGTCAACTTCAGTTTGGAACGTTTCTTGTTGCTTGTCCTGAAAGACAAATGTTCAAGTATTTATTTACACTCGGTGCTGATTGGCTGCTGTTATTTAAATTATTGCTCCTATTTATATTCAAGATACACTGAGAGAGAAACGCAATTCTCTGCCGTAATTGGCCGTCCTTTGCATTGCTATGTGACTACGGACACAAATATGATACACATTGATAGATTGCTTCTTATATATAATTAAATATATATTGTTCATTGTGTATGTTTATATGGACTCAAGATCCTACAGGCAGAGCCTTGAGGCCTATTAACCTTCACTGC
This sequence comes from Mantis religiosa, assembly GCA_030765055.1. Classification (NCBI taxonomy): domain Eukaryota; kingdom Metazoa; phylum Arthropoda; class Insecta; order Mantodea; family Mantidae; genus Mantis; species Mantis religiosa. The sequence goes on along the minus strand of CM060949.1, from coordinate 36,494,784 downwards.
ACGCTGCATTCGCTTATTACCTTGTTTACTTGAAGAGAAAACTATTAGTAACTTGACATACAGTAAGTGACAAAACACAAATGGAGTACTTGTGAGCTGCGTGTCTGATATAAAATGTTAGCCAGTTAATTATTATATGCAATGTAAATTATCATTTTAGCCGCCCATTTTGAAACAAAGGAAATTTGATTCCCTCTTCTTTCTCCTTGAAGCAATATTCAGCCACTCATATACAATTTCTCACCCCTGCCGATGCATGATACGTTGGTGTCCAGAAGACATAATTGCATCTGAAAAGGGTCTACATACTACATCGTAAAGTTTGAAGGGTATCAGAAAATTTATGTGAAACAACTAAATTATTTACGCAAGCCTATCGTGCATACACAGTGAGTCAGTATATTTACACTATGTTCAGATGTAATCCTGTCTTGTGGTCTGCAACGTGTTATACTTCGTATACAGTTACTATTTAATATATTTTTAAGATGGCTTTAATACTATCAGCTAAACGTATCTCTTTAGAACAAACAGAGAAGAAAAATGCCACCCAACATAAACCGAAATGGAGTGTACAGTCTGATTTTTAAAAGAAGATACATGAAGGTCATCAGGCAAGGGCCGCGAAGGGTAAGAAGGCAAGGTCGTTGCTGTGGTAACGTAAACAAATGTTGCCAGATTGTTACACTAGTGTATCACATACTCCTCAGATCAGTTATAGCTAGTTGTATGCAGAAAACAGAGTTTGCCTAGCTGCGCTGTGTATTGTTAGTCTGCTTTGTTAAAACACAATTAAAATACGTTTTTATGGAAGCAAGACGTAGTGGAGGTGGGATTAGAGGTGGACCGAGGAATCATGGTCGAAGATAAAGATCAGCTTACGGTCGGGGTGTTACATTGCATAGCCAAGCTAGAGAATTTGTCAGTTCTCTTAGAGAATAAGACGAGAATTTGCTCTTTATCAATGAACAGCTTATTCCTTTTATCCAAAAGCGACAGTCCCTTGTCAGTAGATATACTTGCACGTAAAAGAATTCATGTGGGTCAAAATTTCGGCATATCGGCGGCGTTGATATGAACATGTCAATTAACAAAGTCGTTAATAATAGTATATTGCGATATTAATGTATACGGAACGAGGAAAGGTTTGAAAAAACGAGGCGCTTGCACCGAGCTTTTTCAATTCTCGAGATTCCATTATGTGTTTACCACATGTGTGTTGCACATCATTTTTTGCACTATGTGTATTTATATCAGTCTGAATTGTAGTAGTTAAGATATTAGCTGAAATATTAATAAATATAATTGAAGATAAACGTTAGATTTTAGAACGTGCATCGCGTATATATGTTTCTATGGAGAAATACCGCACTAGTGCGGGAATGTCAATTTACGATGCATAGCAACAATAACGGTAAGTATGAAATATTAGTTACATAGTGCAAACAATTATTTAAAAGAACACACATGTGAAGAGCCTACAACGGAGTGAATGTGTGAACTACTAATTTCTGTTTTTAAAGCGGGCTAATACAGATTAACTGTGCATATTTTTGTTGAGGTGAGATAACTCGAACCCTTGTTTATGTTTCGAGTGTTGAGAGGATAAAGAAAGAGGATCTGGTGGGCAAACATTGGACTATCCACGTGGAGAAACAGATGACTTTCACTATCTTCTTTTAAAAATCAAACTGTAGCAATCCACCATTACGAATAGAAGTGATGTAAAGAGTGAGGTTAAGTTGATATTAACACAATTCACAGACGCCATTGGCAGTATATAACAGGTGTCAGTGTTGTGATAGTGTGATATGTAGTATTTCGAAGCTATCCGTAAGTTTAACAAAGGGAAGATAATGACACCATAAACTTCACCAAGTAGGAAAGATTTGCTATTGATAACCATTAGTAGAAGTCTTCAGAGCTTATATACCCAATCTAATATTAAATTACAATTATTAAATAATATGTTAATTTGTGCATACTTGAAATGTAGGATTATTCCACAGCACTGTGGAAGTAAACGCATTTTCATCACTCATTTGCCTGGAACGATGTCAAGCATCTGAACGTCATCAGAAGCAAGTTTTCGTCGCTTACAAATATTCGGACCTATAGAAACAAATGCTCATATGTGATTCTTTGATTGAACATATGTAGTTGTTACAAAAGGTCTTATATATTCCCAACGGCAAAGGATTAGGATTTCATTACGGAGCAGATTCGGTACGTAGGCCACCATGCTGTTCCGGGGCACCCTAGAGAGGGAGGATAAGGCGAAGGAGACAGTGGGCGGCCGACCCAAGGAGCCACGACAGCACAGAGGGCAGGGTCCCTACAGTTTACTTGGATAGAGACTTCCCCGACAGGCCAGGACAACGAACTCGCTTCCCTACAGCGGGACGACAGGCCAGCAGCCGAGCCAAGGAGCCACGACGGTACAGAGGGCAGGGTCCCCATAGTTTACTTAGATAGACTTCCCCGACAGGCCAGGACAACTAACTCGCTCCCCTACAGCGGGACGACGAGCCCAGCAGCCGAGCCAAGGAGCCATGACGGTACAGAGGGCAGGGTCCACACAGTTTACTTGGATAGACTTCCCCGACAGGCCAGGACAACGAACTCGCTCCCCTACAGAGGAACGACGAGCTCAGCAGCCAAGCCAAGGAGCCACGGCGGTACAGAGGGCAGGGTCCACACAGTTTACTTGGATAGACTTCCCCAACAGGCCAGGACAACGAACTCGCTCCCCTACAGCGGGACGACGAGCCCAGCAGCCAAGGAGCCATGACGGTACAGATGGCAGGGTCCACACAGTTTACTTGGATAGACTTCCCCGACAGGCCAGGACAATGAACTCGCTCCTCTACAGCGGGACGACGAGCCCAGCAGCCGAGCCAAGGAGCCACGATGGTACAGAGGGCAGGGTCCCCACAGTTTACTTGGATAGACTTCTTCGACAGGCCAGGACAACGAACTCGCTCCCCTACAGCGGGACGACGAGCCCAGCAGTCGAGCCAAGGAGCACGACGGTACAGAGGGCAGGGTTCCTACAGTTTACTTGGATAGACTTCCCCGACAGTCCAGGACAACGGACACGCTCCCCTACTGCGGGACGACAACGAGCCTAGCAATCGAGTCCTAATGGTCCCAGGCAGGCGATCCGAGCCCCAAAGGTCCCTGGCTGGCGGTCCCGAAATGGTCCCAGCAGAGGAGCGGAGACCGGCAACCAACCTACCGGAGGAGGAAGTAGTTTTCCTCAGAGCATGTTCCTGCCATGCACCGCCGAGACACCCGCCGACACTTCTACCCTGAAAGACATCACCAGATGAGAGATGATGAGAAATATGAGGGAGGTGATTTGGAGGGACAGGAAATTCGCGGATATAATTAACCTACCCAGCATTCGCCTAGCGACCCGGGAAAATCCCCGGAAATTCCTATGGGTTGGCCGGTAGGTCGGCCACGGGAGACAATCCCAGGCCTCCCGATAGCTTGCAAAACCGCATTCATGGTTAAATGACAAAAAATAAATAAATCCCGCAGTTAAATTATTAAAACAATTAAATGTTTCCATATATTTAATAGTTTGGGTAAATATATTTATTTTAAAAATAAACATCGCGTAATGAATTTTGACATGGCGGCAGTTGATTCTGTATTTAGGTTTGTTTTGTCTTCAAATGTTGGTAATGCTGAAAACATAACATAACAAAAGAAAAAACATAGCAACCAAGATTTCCTTGACAACGGAGTTTGTTTTAATGAACTGATGACGTATGCGATTTTCCTTCAAAATCGATTTCCATTAGAAAGAAGAAAGAAGTATTAAAATCAATTTCTTAAGATAAGTGGAGATTTAGTTGCAAATATTTACATGTGTGTAATATTTATTGCTTCACTGTAACCAGCTTCATTTTCTACGTAATTAGTTCTTGTTATTTGTTTGTGAAATTGTAATGATTTCATATTTTCTAGACTTCCCCATATTTCCTGTCTTTCTATATCTTCTCTTCTGCAGTATACCAACTTACCCACATCGCTTGTATTCCTTTCCTCAAAATCCATATATCTCCCATTCCTATTTTTTCCATAATTCCTCCTCACTCTGCCCACCAACTATTTGAGTTCTCTAATCTCTTTTCCTGTCTCATGCATCATTTCATAATTTTCACTTATTCTTTGGCCATGGGTCTATACCAAAACTTTATTATCCTTTCCATTATTATTCCATTTCTTCTTGTCTTTCCTACCTCTACCAAAGCTACTTCCCTAGGTGCTGATCTTTAGTAGCTCCTAACAAAAGCTTCTGTAGATTTGGTCCACCGCTTTGTTTACCTCTGTGCCCCCCAGGTCTCCACTGAATACAACATTTTGGATTCAACTTGTGCTTCATAAACTCTTTCTAACCAGTTGGTTGTCATTTCTAGCTTATATTTGCAGATTCTTATCCCATTCATTTCCGCCATTCCTTTGGCTTCCATTTTTCTCCTATGTGCTCCCCACTTTCCATTTTTATTAAACCTCTTTTGCCATTTAGTATATACTTTTCATCTTTTTTTAGTTTAACTCCTTTCTTGAAACCATAATTTTCGACTTATTTGTAGTAGTAGTAGTAGTAGTAGTAGTAGTAGTAGTAGTAGTAGTAGTAGTAGTAGTAGTAGTAGTAGTAGTAGTAGTAGTAGTAGTAGTAGTAGTAGTAGTAGTAGTAGTAGTAGTAGTAGTAGTAGTAGTAGTAGTAGTAGTAGTAGTAGTAGTAGTAGTAGTAGTAGTAGAGTTTCGGGGCGCACAACTCCTTGGGTTATTAGCGCCCTAACAACACTAAAAGCTTAAATGTAACGGACATGTAGCCTGTGGGTGCAATGGGTAAAAGATTAAAACCATCACTAAAAAGAGTGCCAGTGATGGTAAAAATAAAAACCACATTGGCAAACGGCTAAAGTGCAAAAACGTTATATACTGCGGCTGAAGCCACTTAGGTGAATAAATCTTAAACGTTCTTCTACGGCGCCTGGAGTGTCAGCTAGTATATCGGTCATTGTTGCTGGTAGGTCCAAGACGCAACTAGGGGGGCTAAAAACTGGCACTGTGTTAAGATATGTCGTACCGTCAGTGACTCGCTGCAACGAGGACAAACAGGTGCAGGTTCTGAACGTAATAAATGAGTGTGAATAAAACGGCAGTGCCCGATACGTAGTCTAGCTAAAATGACTTCGTCACGACGGCAGCCACGGGAGGAAGTATGCCAGGTAACAGGTAGGGGTTTCACCTCCCGAAGTTTGTTGCGCGTAACAGCGCACCAAGTTGTCTGCCAGCGGGAAGTGTGAAGACTCCGTAAAATCGCGCTAAAATCATCAGAGGGGACGTGAGAGCTGCTACATCTACCACATGAAAGGGCAGCCTTCGCAGCGATATCAGCGTCCTAGTTACCTGCCAGGCCTACATGTACAGGGACCCACACGAAAGACACCCTAATGCTAGCATTAGCGAGCATGTGAAGGCGATCCTGGACACGCTGTACAAGAGGGTGGTAGGTGTACAGCGACCTGAGGCTTTGGAGGGCGCCTAAAGAATCTGAGCAGATCACCCAGCGCTGCGAACCTTGCCTATGAATGTATAAAAGAGCTTGGTAAATAGCAAACAGCTCAGCGGTAAAAATCGGGCACTGCGATAAGAGGCGAAATTTAAAACTGCGGCTACCGTGAATAAAAGCACATCCTCGACTTATTTGTGCTTATTTTTGTTCCCCAATAACTCTACATCTTTGTGCCTCGTCAGTAACAACTTATTCTACTCTTTACATCGCCACGTGTCGTCGTTCGTGTATTGCTACACGATTTTGCGTTTAGGTACGTTATAATTGCTTTAAATAGTGATGTGGTTTTATGAACCCACCGTATGCACTTATTAAATATGAAATTATCTCTGCACAATATCTTCCTCAATTCAGTTTCAAAGCGTCGGATCATTCATTCATTCATTCAAGCAGCTGGCGGCTGACTGAGGGTCAGCACGACGTGTGTCATTCGTGTAGCTGTCCTACACGGACTTAACCACTTAATGACAGGATATGGGGGTTTTACAGGGTGGTGGTTTAAATTTAGGTGGATGAAAAGAAGGGAGGTAGCCGTAGCTCCTCATGGTAGCCAACTTGAGTACAACGCTTGTGTGCAGCGCTCGTGTGAGAAAATTTAGTAAGAGTCTAATTTAGAATAATTAATCAATTTTCAAATAGCAATAATTTTTACGTTGTAATAACAGCTTCATTGTTACCGGGTGTGCTCGCATGCCATGCGGGGAAGCCGGTAGAGCTTGAAGCGTCTTTCTGAGGTTTGATAGTTTCCTAGAGACATAACCAGGGCGCTCTGATGTTGAGGCAAACTCTCGTAGAATTTTGTGGCCCGGCGCCTAATGACATCTTCCACATAGTGGAGAGATGAGGCTTCATGAAGGTATCTCACGGGAAACCTACAGCACACAGAATAGATGGCCCTAAGGCATCTATTTTGTACACGCTGGAGTTGTCGCAGATTGGTACCTGCGGCCATGCCCCAGATATCACACGCATAAAGCATTATTGGAAGAATTAAAGCCTGAAAAAGGCGCAACTTAAGGGGTGTCGGCATCCCTGACCGTATCATGGGTGAAGCCAAAGCTCCGCATGCCCGATGAGCTACCTCCTGGATGTGACCCCCAAAGGTTAGGCCCTTGTCCAACTTTACACCCAAATAATTGAGAGAGTTTGTCCACTCTATCCTTCTGCCAGAACAATTAAAAGAGGGGAAGTTGGCGGGAATATGGCGCTTGGTGAAGAGTATGTCTTGGCTTTTCTCCTGGTTGTTGGACAATCTCCAAAGCCTGCACCAGTCGTGAAGGAGGCTTAGGTGTCGCTGTATTGGGTTGAAGGCTCTGCGTGCATTTCTATCTATGTTGTATAGCAGCACATCGTCTGCATACTGGGCTATGTTGGCATGCAGCTCCGTTGGGAGATCCGCCATATACACGCTAAAAAGCGTAGGGGATAAGACAGAGCCTTCGGGGACTCCGCCTCTAATGGGTCTTCTGGTTTTCCCGCCACAGTTACTGTAAAATGTCTATGTTTAAGGAAAGTGTGTAGAAGATGTATCATGTGTGTAGGAAGCCCCAGGGTGTATGTAGGAGACCTGCATGCCAAGTGGTAGAGAAGGCCTTCTCGACATCCAGAGATACTGCCGCGGTGTATGCCCTTTCCTGGAAACCCAGGGCAGCGGCCTCCACCAAACGGAGCAACTGCTGTGATGTCGAGTGCCCAGGACGAAAACCAAACTAATATTGGATCATCGATCGAACTAGCTCCATAACACATTGCCCTGAACTCTCTGGATCACAAAAGCAGCTTATTCTTTTAGTTAATTGATGGAAATTAATCATTTCTCCACACTAGCTGTATATAGGCTAAGATATTTGATGGATAGAGTCAACATGAAAAATTCAATGCCATGGCCGGGATTTGAACCACAGATCTCCTGGTTTCAGTTCAGTCGCTCTTAACCTTTGAGCTACCATGGCCAACGTGCCGTCCTGACATTAAATTCTCCAGTTAATTCATATATTTCCCCGATAGACCACTAAGGGCTCTCGCATCCGAGATACACCGTTTGTGGCGACTTACTTTGTAAGTACTTAAGTCCCAGGCTTCATCATTTAACTCTTATTATTTTAGTTAGTTGATGGAAATTAATCATTTCTCCACACTAGCCGTATACAGGCTAAGATGTTTGATGGATAGAGTCAACATGAAAAATTCAATGCCATGGCCGGGATTTGAACCACGGATCTCCTGGTTTCGGTCCAGTCGCTCTTAACCTTTGAGCTACCATGGCCAACGTGCCGTTCTGACATTAAATTCTCTAGTTGACTCGTATATTTCCCCGGTAGACCACTAGGGTCTATCGCATCCGATATACACCGTTTGTGGCGACTTACTATTGTAAGTACATAAGTCCCAGGCTTCATCATTTAACTCTTATTATTTTAGTTAATTGATGGAAATTAATCATTTCTCCACACTATCCATCAAGCAACTTATAAATCAAATTTGTAGCCATTTTATTTTTATTCAGCTTATCCCATTATGGAATCATATAATTCAGTATTTCGTGATTATTCTCTTGCTGGGCTGTATTAGTATGTCGTACAACACAGTTTAGGGTCTAACCATGGAATAACGTGTAATAGAGTTTTGTTCAGACTTCGTAGGAGTACAAGTCCCCTAGTGGATTAGCATTTCTGATTCTTCACACTTCCACTCCTTTCTCCAATGCCTTCCTTTAAGCTTCTTAAGCATGTGGTGCATCAGAGCGTATTCATGGTTAATACTTTCTTGCCAATAAAAACTGAGCAACAATTATATAAGCCTATTAATAACTATTTGTTTATTTCTAGTCCCATAACATGTGGTTGACAAGAATTGACAAACCCAAAGTAAATTCCAGTTGGATTGATCTTAAGAAAATGGAATTAAAGAAGATAAACAAGATTGCTAGGTCACTTTCTATGGAGTTCGACGCTTACAAGTCTCTTGATTCAGAAGACTTTATGGTGAGTAATGCTTTGTTTAGTACTATGTACTTTTAAATCTGTATATCAGAATAAGTTAGCCACAAGAAACTTTTATAATGCTTATCTGACGCAACAGTACAGCAACAAAACAGTTGCAGAGAGTTATTGCTGACAGAAAATATCGAATGGAAGAGTAAGGTAGGTGGTTAAATACGAATCGTGTCCGTAAAATAAGGTCTCCTATTTTATTTAATATAGAAAACATGTTTATCGTCAATGAATGTTAGATTGATGGAAAGGTGGAACTTACAGCTACTTTAGATCGTAATCATCATTGCGATCGATGCACTTTTGTATGAGCTGTGGCAGTTTTTGTATACCCTTGTCATAGCACTCTCCCGTCAAGTTGCGCAGGTAGCACTCAACCTCGTCGGTCTGGAAATGTTTTCCATCCAGGTGTGACTTCAACTCAGGAAACAGATGATAATCACTAGGTGCCAAATCTGGTCTGCAGGAGGGATGGGTGAGGATGTCCCATCCGAACTGGGCCAGGAGCATTTTGGGGACCCACCTCGCGATAATGCAAATTTTCCGTCAAAATCTTGTCAATCGTAGTCTTACTGACTTCAGGGATAAGTTCACACAGCTCGCGAACTGTCACACGCCGATCTTTAAGCATTTCTTGTTCCACTTTTGCAATTGTTTCCGCTGAAACCGAAGGCCGACCACAACGCTGTTCGTCATGGACACGCTTTCGCACGTGTTTGACGTCCATTCACTGTGGCCCACAGACTTCGTATAACTGACGATGAATTTCAGTGGGGGTAGTGCCCTTGGCACTCAAAAAACGGATCACTGCACGCAACTTGCACTTGGCGGCGGAAGTGATAGGAAGCTCCAACGCAAACGGCTGCCCAGCCAAGACTAATGGTTGTAACGTGTTCGTTGTAGTCGGGATTTGAAGGAGTGAAACCAAGCTACACGCCAGTGTTGCCGGATCTTGCATAATAGCGTTCCTCATGGCCCCACCGCCTTGGAGACCTTATTTTACGGACACACCTCATAAAATGAAGACTGCTGGGTGCTTTCTTGGACAAAGAGGGAGCTCTAATAGCTTTCGTTTAAGTTAATGACAGAAAGCGGTTAGGAAACATAGAATATGAGAGATACTATACAGGAAGCTGGAAACCAAAGATAGTAGCATTTATTTTGAAGTAATGATAGCTGTAGAAGCAAACAAGGTATCTCCATAAGATACCCATATTGTCCCCTGACAACGGTTATTTAATTTTCTCTTCACCTCAGACGAAAAAGGATTGATTTGGGATAGATGATGATGATTTGTGTTAAAGGTCGGTCAACTTCAAGGTCATCAGCGCCCATTAAAAACAATTGCGGCAAATGACACTAAAAAGAACTAAACTTACACACTAATTAAAAATATATCAAAAAATAAACATTTAAAAGAAAAACAAAAACAAAACAACACTTATAAAGGAACTTTGAGCAATGGATAAAATACAAAATTTGCTATAGAATATGACATGTAAAAATAAAACAAAGATGTATATCTATAACAAACAGTGGCAGAAGCCAGCGTTAGACTATGAAACAAAAAACATGAAGACATGCCTGGAAAAACGGGCTAACCCTCAAAATAAAAAAAAATGTGATCAGTGCTGCTCTCTGTTGCTGCAATAGAGAGCTACCTTTTCTTGTGTTGGTCTATCCTCCAGCAATCACATAACCCTAAATACAGAGAGGTGATGTTCTTGCGTTTGGTGATATCCTTTTCATATAATGTCAAAAACGGGTTAACCTGTTCATGCTCTGTGCCTGTCATCTAGTGGCACTCATGGTAACTAACATATAAACAGGATAACCAACAGAGCTACAAACGTTTTAAATGATTGAATCCTTTCAGTTTAACTATCATTATATTTTATGAAACCAGCATGGTTTTAGTTATAAGAATAAAGCGATACGTGGAAAATAGACAAGTATTTAGCCCATTTCATAAGTAATAACTACCACAAACCGTAGTGCTTCAACAGTGCGTTATTTTGGTAAACTCTACTGTGAATGTAAACAAACAATGGCGGAACTAGTACCTGGTCATACATTTTTGCCTTGTGATCGTGAATTCGGCCCTATAGAGAAAACGAAGAGGCAAGCAGCTTACATTTATGTTCCAGATCAGTGGATGGAGCTAGTGAGAAAAACCATTGTAAAGAAAGACCATTTCCAAAATGACAACTAACATGTTTATCTCTGTAAAGCCTCTTCTCGACAAAGTACAGAGAAGAACAGCTTCAGAATCTGGGCAAAAGGTACTCCTGAGCAATGTAACATGCATGAAAGTATATAAGACCACCACTTTAAGTTATGTTTTAAATACACTTACGGTGGTGTTGAGGATTACGACACTTTGGACATTCGGAGAAAAATAATATCTGGCAAACCATCCCTTACTTATGTGAAATTTCCTCCAAAATACAATGGTCCAAGTCCTATAAATCCTGAAAAATTAAAGGACTTACAGGATCTGATGAATTACATCCCACCAATTTATCATGAGTACTATAAAACTCTTACATCTGAGACCACAGCTTCTGAGAATATTACTGATGTAGCATTTTTTTTTTTTTTTTTTTTTTTGATCAGCCTGACTAAAGCTAAAAAGCCTGTACCTAGTTTCCAAAATGATATACTTATTGAAAATTGGAATAATTAAAAGTGTACCATGTATAAATATGTCAAAAGACACACCTATTAGTTTCACCTAAAATTGTAAAATGTATATAGAATAAAACTTAAGTAAAAGCTGACAAAGGTTTTCACTTTATTTTCATTATTTTACTTTTATTGTTATTAGATAGTCATGTTTTGGGTTCTATTAAGGATAACCCAGATAATGTATACTGTATTCTTGAGAATCATATTCTCAGAAATGAAATAAAATAATGTAAACGAATTCCTTCAGCCTCATTCACAAAACACTTGTTTTCCCCATTTTTAACAAATGTGATTAAACCCGTTTTTCCGGGCATGTCTTCATATATAAAATAACAGACTATAAAAACAAACGAATAAATTCTAAACTCAACTCTGGCGATGTACCGTAGGACTTTTTTCACCGCAGAGCTATTGTTTGCCATGATCTCCGTCAAGCTGACCGGCAGCTGCCGAGACTCCCGCAGGTCTGCTAGGTGAATACACTAGCAGCACATGACGGGCCGAGAGAGCCCGACCACACAACAAACAAATAGGAGCAGGAACCTTCTTCAACAAGTGACTGTATGAGAAGTAGCATTGCCCAATACGCAACCGAGCCAAACTTACTTCCTCCCGACGGGATAAGCGACAGGAGGTCGCCCAGTTATCCGGATGCTCTTTCTCCCTTCTGAGCTTGTTATTACGCAGAGCAGACCACTCAACACGCCAGCGTGACTGCCGCTCCACGCACAACAAGCCTAAAGTCTTCCGCGATGACAAAAGGGATGTTG